>CAKAKR010001173.1:0-12408 GCA_916700685.1 Adelosebastes latens | reverse complement strand
AATCTATTAAGTAATCTGTTTGAGTTTGTTGGTAATTTTTAATTTCTTTTTTTTAATTAGTATTTTATTTAGTTTTACTTAGCAACTTTTTAAAGTTTATGAGATTTTGTTAATTTAATATAAAGCAGTCTGTATTGTGTGTATGAAAAGTGCTGCATAAATGATATTTTATATAAGTATTGATTAAATGATTATATTGTGCTTGACATTTGGGTTCTGATTGTTGCATCACTTTCTTTTTATTGTGCAACACCGACACCTGGTGGCCACTTATGTGCATGACAGCAGCTTGTTGGTCTCCATGGCAACATGAGATACAAAGACACTGCAGTAAAAACCTTTTGCTTTTAAACAGGATTATTTTGTATAAAGATTCTGGATCAGTTGTGTCATTTTTCTCTGCAGCTTCTGTTGCAGCTGCTGCAGAGCTTTTACTATACACTTTTAATACACATCAATCATCTTTAAACTGTAACACCGCACACAAACAATGGAATGACTTTTAGTCCGTATTAAAATAATAAATAATCAATCTTTTTATCTTTGGAAATATGAATAAAGATTTAAATCATGCGGCCACTCGAGGGCGTAGTTTGGTGCTTTACCATCCCATGAAAATCAGGTGATCTTTGGCCTTCATCATAATCATTATTTAACCCTCGTCCTACCGACTGGAGACCCCAGAGGAATATGCTTTTTGTCATATCTCACAGATGCTTTATTCTGTCATCTTTTCATGATTTTGTCAATCAATTTGTTCCTAATGACTTTATATCATTGTTTTCTGTTTCTGTTTTAAATTGTGCTTTTTATGAATAACAATGTATCAGGGTCCTGGGGGTTAAAGCATTCAATGCATTCAATTAAATCAGATAAAATAGCCCAAAGAGACACTTTCTCTGTGCTTATTTAGTCCAACCAACAGTCTAAACCTCAACATTATAAACAATAAATTAAAATTATTAAAAGGAAAGTAGTACATCCTAAAAAAACTCATTTGTGAAGGTGGAAGCATGAAATGTTTTTGTATGAAAAATGACGGTACGATCATCAAAATTGCTGCCAATTAATTTTCTGTTTTGTCCCCTTTGGCCAAAAATTGGATTTTGGTTCTTCTTCCAGTCCCTCATGAATTCCTTTCATGTCTTCTTTTACAGGACATGAGATCAAATGTAATACCACATTGCATTACCTTTTAACGACAGACATTTCAGAAGGAAACTGTGTCCTCTGTGACCACAGGAGGGCAGCAGATCCACACCTGGTGTTCATAAGAAACGTCCTCTGATCTCTTTGTGTCTAAAATATTAAAATATTAAACAAACAGAGCTGGAGATCTCTCTAATCTAGATGTTTGCGCGTGGCATTCTTTGTCTATCGATCGGTTGAAGTGTTGAGCAAACAGGTTGGTCTTGTTTGATAGGAGAGTCAACGCAGCTCCATTATGAGTGACTTTACAGTACAGATCAGCTCACAATAGTCAGTGTGTTTGCTCAGTGAGGTGGTGGAGGAGGTGGAGGTGGAGGTGGTGGAGGTGTGACTTTGTGTGCTGGTGTGGCTGAATGTTCTCCGACCGCGATTGAACTTTCTGGCATTCATACAGCAGGTTAAGAGTACAGCAAACTGAGACACGGTGAATGATTTATAGTCCAGATTAACCTCACAACACCTTTAACCTCACAACACCTTCAGAAACTCTCCTATTCTCTCCTATAATATCTGCAGACATTTTGTGTTTTCATTTATTCATTTTTCTCTATTCGGTAACCTTAACTTACTAGAACTATATGTCGACATATTGATCACTTGAATTATACAGAGTCCTTTCAGATATGCAATCAACTGGTTTGACTTTGCTCTGCTGCAGCAGTTTAGATTCAGACGACTCATTTGGGATCAGACTTCACACTGTGAAATTCTAATCCACAAGATTTACACATTTTCTTTTCTTTATTTTGTCTCCTTCTTCCTTTGCACTTTCCACAGCTCACCTGGCAGTACTGTGGCATTATCTGTGGTTTTCTGTTTCTGTTGGTGGCACTCTTGTCTTGGTTCACTCTTTATACTTAATACTTTTTGGCATAAACGAGCCCAAGTGTTGGAGAGATGAAAAAAACAGTAATGAACGGATCCTTCTAACTATATTTTCGTGGTATATCGACTGTAACATCCAACACATTGTAAGATAGACAGTATGTATGCCTAATGGTGTGTGTGTAGCGTGCACTAGGGCCCGTCATAATATCGTGCACTGTGGCCTAAAGAGTAATTCCAGTTTATTTATTTCTGTTTTTCTTTTTCTTTTAGTTTTGCACATAATTTCCATCGATAATGATAACATCCTGATATCTAGGAACATTGGCTGAGAGGAAGTCAGATTGATTATGTTCACATTGTGAGTGCAAGAAGGCGGCACCCCCAGACCATGGATGTATTAAGAGAGCTGGATACAGCGTTGGAGGCGGGGCCCCGTTCATTCCTATAGGAAGTTGCTCAGTGGAGCATGAAGCCAAAATGGCTCGACTGCCGAGTGATAGAGTACCCAGTTTTTCCGGTGATCTTGCTCATCCATTGGGCCCATATAGAGCAGGCGCAGTAACTACAGTACGCGACCCGTTCTCGCATCACTTTCTAATGCGCTGGGTAGCCCGGCGTGTCAAACGATGACACTCCACTAAGATTGCAGTAAACACGTGGTTAACGTTGTGAACTCAAACAAAAGGCAATAAAAAGAGAATGATAGTTACATTTTAAAGTTAATTTTTCTACTAATACTCTCTTTCAACTAACTCAAAAAATACCCCGCAGTTTTCCATGATGTGTTTATCACGCAAGTTGACGATAAAAAAAACCAATATATTGTGCAGCTGTAAGTGGAAGTACAGGACTTCTCTGCTTTTTATTATCCAGAGACGACCCACACTTCGTTGTATCCGTCATCTTACAACCTCGTGACTCCAGTTCTGGTGTTTATAATATTTCTATAATAGTTAATAGACCTTAATGCTGGCCACCACCTCACAGAAAATAAACCTGCTTTTCTCAATTTCCCTCAACCAGATATTTATAGAGATGCAGGTTTAACTCCCATCACTGCTCCGTACAGTATATCACCTGGACGCGGCTCAGATCTTGTAAATGTCGGTTACGTGAGCTTTGTTTGGGTGTCAAGCTCTGGCAACCGGACCAACACAGACCCGGAGAGTCAACACACACAGTTTGGCTTCGGCTGCTGCGAGAGGTGACGTGATGTTTTCAGCAGCGTAGAGAGCAGAAAACAGGGAAACCAGCCATCAGAGCTGCTGAACGCCAGATTCAATATTATTGAGCTGGAACAATGAGCTGCTGGCTGGAAAAGTGCTGAATAAAGTGAATTACGGCCCTTAATTGTGATAAGAATGGTAATTGTTATTCTTGTTATTGTTGTGACTGTAAGGACGCCTGTTATGATGTGAAACAGGGACAGACATCACAGAGGAAAAATGTTCCCTGTGTTGCTCTGTAGCTGGCGAAGGGACGGAGACATTAATTAGACAGTTCACCCAAATAACTAAAACAAACTAGAAATTAATTAAAAAAGTTAGAAAAGATTTGGATTTGAGCTGCTAGTGAAGTCAGTTATAAACATAGACTGTATATAAGAAGTGGACTTAGTCACCGTGGCGTCACCCACTGGTTTGTGGACTACCGTTTTGAAGCCGTCATTTTCGCCATCTTGGTTTTTTGCAACCAGGAGTGACACCAGAGGGTGGAGCTAAATACAACCGAACGCTGAGTAAGACATTTTTAAGATACCAAAATGTTACAATTAACTTTGATGAAGTGAAAACACACTGTGAAAGGGTTAAAGTTCTAAGACGAAAACACGGACAACTCCCAGACCGGACAACGCCGTGGTAGCAACCAGTCAATCACAAGGTAGCCCAGCCCTAAAGCATCCCCTGCTTTATGGTCTATCTGACTCTAAATGGGACCATAATTTACTAAATGAACATCATGCTGTATTGAAGAAGACTTGAAACTAGAGATTGAGACCATAAACTCATGTTTACAATGTTTACTGAGGTAATAAATCAAGTGAGAAGTAGGCTCATTTTCTCATAGACTTCTATACAATCAGACTTCTTTTAGCAACCAGAGGAGTCGCCCCCTGCTGGCTGTTAGAAAGAATGCAGGTTTAAGGCAATTCAGCATTGGCTTCACTTTTCAGAACCGGAGATTACCCACTGGGTATAAAATATCACTATTGGACTTCTTCTCTGTTGATGTTACCAAGGTCGTCTGTTTGTCATGTCCTCACCTTCACTCTCCCTCACTATAGTCCTATTTTGGTATCGGGATGATAACATCTTCTTTCCTGGGAATCTTCAGGCAGAGACAGACACCTTGTTTCCCTCAAAGTCAAAGTCAGCACTTTGTATGAACTCACTTACCCTGTGAGTTTGTCTTTATGAACATTAGATCTACAACCTGATATCACTCTGTATCGCCTAATATCATTTTAAGGATTAGCGTCATTTCTAGCTCCTTGTGTCATTGTATTTGTTGATACTGAAAATGTTCACAGGGATCACGCTCACAGTACGAAGATGTAAACAGTGTGGATGTGCACAGCTTAAAGGATAATATTCCTCTCTGGTAAACATTAAAGATACTGTAAATATGAGCTCAGACTGCCGGTAAACTCCTCATTAGAAACGTGACTGCAGACGTAAACACAATGTTTGTGTTTAGAGTGGTGTAAATATTTGTAAAGGATGACGAGGATGTCTGGTCAGAATTTTTTTTTCCCATTTTCAAAAATATAAAAACAGAAGAAAAGAGCAATAAATATCTGAGCCGACCAACTAAACTAGAATCAGACTGAATATTACTCAGCTAACCAGGTTTGACAGGTTTGTCTGCTTGTGGAAGATGCATCATTGCCCAACAGCGCATTCCCTGTGATATCCCAACATCTTATAGCCTGTATGTGTGATGTAGAAACTGACTAGACTGACTTTAATTCAGTAGAAAATAAAAGAAATACATCCAACATATTAATTGTACATTTAATTGTAGTCATTGTTGGCACTGTGTTCTTAATGGGGAGAGTTTTATTAGGGACCGTTTTGACCACGTGGAGTTAGCAGTTATTACGACGGCTATGCCCGCATTTATTGTAGTATAGCAGCAGTACGGGGCGGTAGCCTCGACAATGACACCTCTTTAGTAGTTTCTTTGATTTCTTATTAAGGAATATGGTGTAATTTTGAGCTGAAATCATTTGTATTGAAGTGTAAGAGACATATTTGAGGAAAAAAATTGTAATCCGTAGCGGAAACAAGAGTCCAAACTGAAACATTTGTTGATCACTTTAAAGCTCAAAAAGTGTGAATCACAACGATCATACAGTCATAAATGAGCACAAAAAACATTAGGCTGATGAGTCCAGTAGTATGTGAGATTAGCCATGGACAGACAGACACACGACTGAATACATAATCTCCTGGTGGAGATTAAAAAAAACGTTGTCTGTTGTTTCCTGGCTGGAGTTCATCCCTCAGGCTGCTCTGGCCGACCTGAGCAGAAGGTAAATTGGTCAGAAATAATCAGACGCTGCGCCGTGAGGCTGACGCTCTTCCATCGGTGACCTTTTACTGCTCTCCAGGCGACCCCCCCCGCTGTTGCTTCATCAGCCGCTTCATGACAAGAGGGGTTGTTATCTAAATGTCATTTCTATATTTGACTTGGCAACCCCTGCAGACCTTTGTGTTCGCATTGTCTATAGACTCTATACTGTGTTTTTTTCTGTATGTATAAATCTAGGCTCGCTGCCAAGTGTATGCATGCGTGCACATGTGTTCTCTGGCTCATATTGTGTGTACATCTGCTTTCACGTATTTAAATGAACGTTGGAAGCTTGTAAACCTGTCAGCCAAAGACTACATTTGTTCAGCTGCTAGAGGAAGAACTTCACTTGATCTCAGATCCACTGATTCGATCTCACCACTGAGGATAAACAGGTGCTCAACCAGCCCTGTTCAATAATAACATGTTAACTCTATTGTCTCTGTTTTTCTTTGTCTTCTCCCATCGCGTCATCAATAAAAGCTTTACAACTGAAGAGTCCACTTCCAAAATACACAGTTCTGGGAATGAATCATCCCCTGAAGTTCATGATGTCGATCTCATTTCATTTCAGTTGAATTAAGAGACGTTGTTAATTCTACTTCTACTTGTGATTGGTCAACCAAACCAAACTCTTCGGACTCCGC
Source organism: Adelosebastes latens (assembly GCA_916700685.1). Lineage (NCBI taxonomy): Eukaryota > Metazoa > Chordata > Actinopteri > Perciformes > Sebastidae > Adelosebastes > Adelosebastes latens. The sequence goes on along the minus strand of CAKAKR010001173.1, from coordinate 6,151 downwards.
TCCAGCTCTGCTCTAACTAGCTTTGTTTGAGGGCGTGCCAGACTAGCTGCTAGGCTAACACAGTCTCACGGCAGTTCATGAAATAGTCGAAATTTAATCTATTTAATTTGTGTACACAGACACAAATTTCCCTTTTTTTCGTGCACGGCTTTCAACGTATTTTTAATGTTTTGGAAAAACATTAAAAAGACGATGATGCATGTGTCAATTTCCGCTCCAGTGGTTTCAAAATAAAACTACTCAGTTAGGTTTAGGAATAGATTGACTTGGTTAGGTTTAGGCAACAAAACTATTTAGTTAGGTTTAGGAATAGATGGTGGTTTGAATTTAAATAACACCGGAACGGAAGTTACTTGACAAAAACTTCTTATCTCTGTCTATGTATACGAATCAATACATTCAATTTTCGGATGAACTGCTGTGCGACTGGGCTGGCTAGGCAGGTATTATGCAAATGTGTTACTTGGTGACATCACCACATTACGGAAGAAAAGGCGGGGCTTCAATCAAGGCGTTTCAGGCAGTTCAGGAGCCGTGTTTCTGTGGGGGACAGTAACTCCCTTTGGCGTGGACTTTGGGCTTTTTAACTACGCAGAACTTTAACACGCACAAAAAAAATATATGACCAGTGATGCCAGATCTCAGAAGAGAAACAAGCAACCAGGTCTATAGAAGCAAGCCCAAAAGAAGCAACTCTCTCCCCTAAAAAAGCCCAAAACAAGCGACCTTAATTACCACAATATGAGAGAGAGGCGGCCACTCGATCACTTCATAAATGTATGAATTTATTTTGGATTGCATGCATTTCATTGCATTTTTGCATCCATTTTTAGCTTGTAGCTTTACAGTTTTCTTGTTATAAACTTAAAGTTTTTTTTGGCGTTACCAAGAATTTTTCACTGCTAGCACGTTGAACCAGATCGGCATGATGTCCTCGTATATCACACTTAAAAAAATGGCAAACTGCCTTCGAATCGTCCCCCATTTGAGGGTGAAATCAATATTTAAGTCCACTCTCTTTGTCCCAGTCTTTATTCTACTTTAGTACCTGACATTATTAGCTAAACTCTATCGATACCATGAAGATTTGTCTCACAACAACAACACAACCCTCTGAGTGGCGGCGGTGGCGATGGGGGGAGACCGGAATAGAGGAGAGAGACAGGAGTCCAAATAAGCAACTTCACTTTAGAAGCAAGCCCAAAAAGCTACCGATTTTTATAAGCAACTTTTCAGGACAGCTAGCCCAAAGTTGCGGACTTGGCATCTCTGTATATTAAACTCTAAAGGAAAGGGAAAAGGCACAAAAGCATAAGAAGTCCTCCTTAACCTTTGACCTCGTCGGCAGCCTCCTCTCACATAACGACCTCTCCTCAACCCCGCCACGACTCCACGCTTTGATGCTTTTAACAAGATCGCTTCCAACCTGACAGCTCTTTCACTCTGTGTCTTCCTCTCCATCTGGTTCTCTCTTGTTTGGTTTTTGTTTGTTTCAAATGATCCTCAGTTTATATCTGAAACATTCCTCCACTCTCCTCCTCTTTCCCTCGGAGAAAACAGGTGCCATTATCAGCTCAGAATAAATACTCTCTCTACCTTATTTCATGGAATAGAGAATTACTAATTTTTCCTTTAGTGTTCTCTTCTGCTTTTCCATTCTGTAACATCACATGGGAGCAGCAGGAGCTGCATGCAGCATGTGCTTCCATCAGATCCAACCTGGCAGATGTTAAACTGGGAGCGATGCCGTCAGAGGGCCTCACTTGGCCCCTCGCGGCGGCACGTGAGCTGGACGGAAAACGGAGCTGTGGGGAGTTTCATGGCATCACTGCAACCTTCGCTGATGACCTCTGATGCTGATTGGCTCCTGCGTGTCCAGACACAACCTGCCAGGTGATGTCTTGGCTGAATGCTCTCATTAATCTGGAGGAAATAATTCTGCAATCAGTCACACCACACGGATTTTCAAAACTTTCCCAAGTTCCCCGGTATACCTGCTGGAGATATAATGAGGTCATCATGTTTACATTCCTCTGCTCTTCTCCTGAGTACGATGTTTACCTGCTGGAGGGACTAGTCATCCTGCTGCTGCTGATGTCTGCTGTCTGTGTGGACTGTAATAATAATAATAATAATAATGAATCATAGAGAAATAAAACAGAAAATCTAAAAGAATGCAGTAAAAACAGGGATTTGAAGAAGTGGTCAAACAGAGAGAGATTGTACCACAGCGCTGGAGCCAAAATAGTGAAAGCATGGTCCTTCTTTGTTTTAAACCTGGACCAAGGAACTATTAACAACATTTGATAATCTGATCTGAGGGGTTCTCAGAGCAAAATAAAGGGTTAAGAGTTCAGAAATGTAAAGCAACCATGTGGACCATGTAGGGATTTAAAAGTAATCAATAGAATCTTAAATTAAAGGGGTGGGAGTAAATCACAAATATTAATAATAATAATAACAAATAATTTTGTTGCAATTTTGTATTTTATTGAATTGTATTCCTAGTACTTATTTTTCATAATTTGTTTTATTTACTCTTTAATAAATGTGCCTTAAACACACAGTGTGTACTCAGTATCTATCCTGTGCAGGTGAATAAACATGGGGGCAGGACCACAGGGATATAAGTAGCTGGGAATCTGGTGTGTGATTTAATTGTATTCATTTAATTATTTTTAATTATTGATATTTCTTTATTATTATTTTTTGTTTATTATAATTTATTATTATTAATTGTATCATTATTTATCTTATTTATTTATTTTTTAATTACTATTATTATTATTTTTAGTTTATTATAATTTATTATTATTATTATCATTATTATTATTATTATTTATCTTATTCATTTATTTTTTAATTACTATTATTATTATTTTTAGTTTATTATAATTTATTATTATTATCATTATTATTATCATTATTATTATTATTATTATTATTATTTATCTTATTCATTTATTTTTTAATTACTACTATTATTATTATTATTATTATTATTATTATTATTATTATTATGATTATTATGATTATGATTATTATTTCCCCTCCATTTTTTGTGAATACTTTGTTTTTGTTTTTACAGTTTACAGTTACTATCTGTCATTATATGTACATATTACTTTATTTGTTATGATTTTGGTTGTTGTAGTAATTTTGAAAAAATGAATGCTCATTTTGAATAATCTTAATATTTTGGCAGGACAATGATAAAAGTAAAACTCAGGTATGATCAACATTCTTTGTGATGCAGCTTTGGCCAAATAAAGTAGAATGGAGAGAAATGGCTGATTTAAATGTTTCTTTCTCTGCTTCCAAATTTTTATTTTTCACAACATTCAGAGAGGACTTGTCTCGCTCTGTCAGACGAAGGGAGGAAGTTGTGTGAGGAACGTTGGGAGAGCTCTGGTCAGGGAAGTGGTTGGCTCGGTTTCTGGACGACCTCTCTGGACGCATGGTTCTTGGTTTTAACTCGGAGCAGAGTCCAGGAACCGAACATTAGGGTTTAAGCCTGTCAGACACAGAATCTATTTCAATCACCTGCTGAGATCATTTGTCCGTGTTTCAAATGATGTTTCACCTCATCGTTCCTGGAACTTTTTGGTTGAAAAGCGCCATTAGACTCTGCTGAAAAGGGGCTTTTAGCTTCTTAAAAACAAGGATACAAGTTCCTTTTTTGTCTTATAAATCTGTTTTTAATCATAAACAAATATTTAGACCGTTCTTAGGAGCTTTTCTTAATAATTTCTCTGATAATGAACCAGGATGTGCACAGCCAGATAGGACATGTTGGACACAAACACACAGAGAGGGATAAACATGCTGATAATCTCAGTTGCATCCCATCAAATAGGCTGGAGAATGACAGCTGGTGAACTCTGTCTCCCCTGGCAACCACTGGGCCGGGAGCCAATAGGAAAGCAGGAAGTGGGTCAGCATCGCAGATTAAACTATACATCACTAATCAGTGAATATTAGTTTTTTGTTCAGTTCGTCAGATATGGATGGAATTGGGCCAAAGCCTCTCAGGGCCACTTACGATGATTATATTAATCAGATTTGAGGGTATTTGTGAATAAAATCCTTTTTGAGGGATTTATTGAGATTTATTGAGCGGATGATAACTGGAAATTTTGTAAGCAGCCATGCAATGCATTCTGGTAGCGCTGCGTTGCCTTTCAAGAGACGGACCGTCACGTTGGCCGCTCCTCATTTGCATAAAGTTGATGTCTCGGCTACTTTATGCAAATTAAGGGTGTCCTGCGTGACTCCCCCCTCTGGAAACTACCAAAAAACGTTTAAATTAACCGTTGTCGATCTTAAAGTAAGACAGATTCAGCAACTGCGTGACTTCTTTCTCATCTCAAATGTTTTCAGAAGCACATTTCGGTGAACTAGTTTTGATATATACGGGGAAAAAAAGTTTCCAAACAAGCCAAACATGTTAGTTCCGGTTTGAAACTCGGGAGCAGCAGCCCACGAGAGAAAGCATTTGTCCAATCAGGGGCCTAGTGGCAGCCCATCAAGCGTCCAATGCAAAACAATCTATGAAGACAATGTCCTGAGCATTACACACATTATTATCCATCAAGATGAACGTAAAGATACTCAGAAACCTCTTCAGTGTATCCACAGGCTGAGCAGCGTCCATTGAAATGAATGGACCAACATATTTCTCATTTTTTGGTGCGTTACACAAAATGTGCTGTGCATATCAACAGTCCCAACAAACCTATTGGTGACCCAATCACCTCCCCCCCCCCAACCCCTTCGTTTCCATCATACCAAACTCTGACTCGTGTTATGTAACCATGATGTCATCTACAGTCTAAGGTCTTGGGTGGAGGTCACGGTGAGCACTGTGATTTCTTCTTCTCTTATGAAAATACTGTTCTAATGAATTGGAGCCATCCAGTGGGTTACATCACTAATTACATAACATATGGCGCTTGTATCCAAAGCAGCCTTCCTTTAGGCTACGACAGCCGGCCTGATTGGCCCGAGTGTCGATGAAATCCTGGCAGAGCATCACGGTGACAAATTCAGCCAATGAATCTTAGGCAAGAAATTGGACTCACTTCCCTGAGTGTGATTGTAAAGGGATCTAAACTCCGTTCAATAACCAACGCATGACTTACTGTGCCACACACACTATTATATAAAATATTATTGTATGCTGTAGCATTTATATTGTCTTTATTTGGAGCTATCTTTGACCATGAAGTGTCTTATTTATACGTAAATTTAGCATAAAGAATTGGCAGAATATTCTAAAAATATAAAGTTTAGAAATCATGGGAATAAAACCCAGGTGGTAAAAAAAACATCAGATTTTCTTTTAATTTATTATATTTCAGAGAGATTCCCAGTATTAGCTCGTGTTTTAACAACACAGCACTACTTTCCGTTTCAGACAAATGGATTATTGAAGAGTCAGAAACAGAGATGTTGTTTATCTCTGCTGAGACAACCGTAGTTTACTCTCAATGCATCCACCTTTTTTGGCATGGATAAGTCACATCCTGCACACACGGGATATTCTGTATTATCCCTCCAACTTTGTTTGTACTCGCACGGGGCACCATAGTGTGGGCCTCCAACGATGGCGCGCGAGCTATGAACACGTACATGATGATGTTATTGTCGCGTGGTGTGTGAATTTAAGGGGGAACCCAAACGCAGAGTGACAGGAAGAACAGGTAGTTAAATAAAAGCGAGCTTTAATAATAATTCCAAGCTGAAATAATCCAAAAACCAAAAATGCAGGGAGGGGAACAAAGTACAAAAGAACAAACAACAAGAAACCAAACAGAGGACAAAACCAAAAATCACAAACCAGGGAAACACAAGGAACACCAGGATCAGGACAGGAGGTAACAAGTAACACGGAGGACAAGGTAGATGGGGCTGGAGAGACAAACGAACCGACAAGGGCAGAGGGGAACACACAGGCTTAAATACAAGACATGATTACACACAGGTGAAACAAATCAGGGCGGGGCAGACAATCAACAAAAGGCGGGAAAACAAACAAAGGTGGGAAGTAAAACCAGACAAGACACAGGAGGAGTGAACTACAAAATAAAACAGGAAACACCGGAATAATATAAAAGAAACCAAATCCAAAATCACATAAACATAACTAATA
>CAKAKR010001172.1:24597-39251 GCA_916700685.1 Adelosebastes latens | reverse complement strand
TGCGGCTGCCGGCTGCGGTCGGGAGGCGATAACGTAACTCGTTGAGGAGCCCCGCTGCCTGAGCCTGCGCTGAGGCAGGAAAAGCCAACACTAGGATCAGCATTGATTCATGGAGAGACCTTTGTCTGGTCAGCTAACATTACTGCCAAGCAGCTGAAATATAGAGTGATATTGTGCTTTTAGCTGACGTGTGTCGCCTCACTGTTTTGAGCGATGCTCGTCCATGTCTATTTAGAGCGAGCAAGCGCAAGCTCGACGCTGACTTTCGTTGATTTCACGGCCACAGGTGTCGCTGTTAACAAGCATTTCTGAAAATTACAAATAGTCCCTTTAAATATTGTCTCTGTATCCAGAGACCGATATATCTCATTGCTCTGTGTCCATTGTCTAAAAACATACAGTATGTGAGTGTGTGTTCCTTCATTACAATAAACACAGGCTTTATTTTGAGTCAAAAAAATACAATGCCAAGCAGTAGAAATTACTTTTTACTTTTTTAAACTTGACATTGTACTATATTTGTGACCTCTTTATAAATATATACATATTCAATAGGAATCAATGGCCTAACAAATTGTTGGTATTGGGTCTTTTCATGATATGTTACAATAACAAAAGTATAGAATATCATCAGCCTTATCTTTAAAGAGGACCTATTATGCTCATTTTCAGGTTCATACTTGTATTTTGGGTTTCTACTCGAACACGTTTACATGCTTTAATGTTCAAAAAATACATTATTTTTCTCATACTGTCTGTCTGAATATACCTGTATTCACCATCTTTCTGAAACGCTTAGTTTTAGCGCCTGTCTCTTTAAGACCTCCTCCTGAAAAAGCCCAGTCTGCTTCTCAAGCTGTGGCTGGAGATACTCAGATGGGGGCGATATATTCTTATGAGCCTGTATGTGACATAGGAAGGGGAGCCAAACCTGAATGGCTTGTTGAGTCACATGTTTTCTGATCCAGACAGCCCACAAAAAACGAAGACTGGGTAGTACCAACTCTGCGTAGGCGTGATTCTCAGCTGATCGCTGTAGCAGCCGTGCATGAAACTGCCGTGGCATCATCTTCAACGGGACACTCGCTGAATCATTTCATCGGCAACCAAACAGAGAAATGTCTGCACTGTCAATTGTACGGTGTAGTGTACGTGTAGTTTTGCAAAACTGAAATTTTTTAAAATCTGGGTCAAGTGAATTAAAAATTGTGGTCGCTATTGACAGCAGCTTGGTTATTTAAAAATGGCGGGTTTGTGCAGGATGTCCCGTGTCACGCTAGTGGCGATTGTCTCTGACCAATCAGTGGTCTGCAGTTTTTTAACTCCACCTTCTAGTATCGGCTCAGCTCGCTTGAACGTCGACCGAGGTGGTACCAAGAATGGAGTGGTTCTATTGGTACCATCCACAACTTTTGCTAATGGAAACGCAAAAATAACCATTCTAATGTGTAGCGAACTGAACTGGACTGAACTGCTTGGTGCAAACGCGCCATTACTTCACAGTTTGTGGGTTGGTAGGCACTCCAGATACCCCAAATGTATGTGCCCAGCACTAAAAAAGTGAGTTGTTCATGATATGTCCCCTTTAAATATTGCGGAGTACACTGTAATGATTTAAAGGTGACCTGGATTAACGTGAATACATCATCTGGATTATGGCAGCTGGACAGTTAGAGGAAACTGTTTAGAGAGATTTTTTTTTTTTTTTTAAGTTATTTATTTGGGGGCATTTTTCCATTTTTTATTGATAGGACAGTGGATAGAGTCTTGGAAAGGGGGGAGAGAGAGAGAGGATGACATGCGGAAAGGGCCACAGGCCGGATTTGAACCCGGGCCGCCGCGGTAAGGATTGAGCCTTGCTCTATGGGCGCCCGCTCTACCAACTGAGCTAACCAGGCGACCTGATTAGAGAGATTTTAGTGAGTTAAGGTCTTTGCACACCAAGTATGTATTTTTCGTATGCGTTTTTTTTAAATCCGTCATCTGATAAAAATCGCCAATCACAGAAACCTTGCACACTGAGTCTGATGAAGTGTAATTATTCTCTTCGTTGTGAGAATTCACAATACGAGACAAAACTGAATTAATTAGGGCACAGTCCCACGAAATTAACATTAGTGAACTTTGGTGAACTTTCAGCGCGAATATCCCATCTCTGTATTCTTTACTTTGTCGTAAAGTGCTTTGTACTGGGAGATGAAGTGAATGTTTATCAGTTGCCATATTGGATGATGATGTTTGCACGGACGGTGGCTCTGAGTGGACAAACAACCCTCTTTTGCCTTTTGACGGATGCAAAAAAACACAAAAAATCAAACCTGTTCCGAAAACTTTAATGACTGATGAAAGTTTTGTGTTGAGTTGATGTCTAATTGGGATCCACACAACGTGAGGTCCGTAGGACGAAAAATACGGCCTTAAATCAAACTGAAACTGAAGCCTAAAAGTAGTGCAAAAGTCTACATGTCTCCCCCATTACTTGTTGAAGTTACACCCTTGATATGTTCCAATATATTGTGCCTGTGTTTTCTCCACAGCTGCGTCTGAAGTTTCACAAGCAGCAGGAGGAAATCCGACGGTTGAGGGAGCTCCTCCACCAGAGGGACGTGCGCGTCAAACAGCTGGAGCTGGAGATTAAGAACGTCAAAAACTCCCAGTCTCACCAGGGCTCACTTTAAAACTTGCCCAACCCACGGGGTCACCTTCACCCCCTCGTGGAACACACGCATTACTGTACAAACGTACTAACCCCATCTTCACACCACCACACCTCTTCTTAGGGTCCTGACTCACCTCTTCTCCATTAAGGAGCCCCCCATACTCACTGCACAGGGGTGATTTAGACCTCAACTTTGTGTTTTCTTTCACACGAGGTGCACATATTCTTCGTTCATGTACAATCAAACACTGAGTCTCACACAGCTGTAACATGATTTAAAACTCTTTGCACCTGTTGACCTTTACCCCGTTTCTTTTGTACGCTTCACAGCTATGCAAGTTAATTGTAATTTTTAGCTTTTTTATGCTCTTTGTAGCTGAGAGATAAAAAGGATGTCTGTGCCTGTCTTGACTGAATGATGTGGCTGTCTGCGTGTTGTTTGAAAGTTGTTGCAGGGCAAAAGCAGACATCCTGTTTGATTGTACGATAACGCTGAATTTATTTTCTATGCTTGGTGATTGTTTTTGTTTTTCAATATTTAAACTACTCTAAGTGGAGATGGCTGTGGTGTTTTAACGTATGTGTGCTTGAATGAGAGTGTCATGATCCCAGCTGTGTTATCGCGTTTCATTGAGCTGCATTTGTTTTTATTTTTTATTTTTGAATGACTGGAAAAATTGGTGAATAATTAGTCCGTTTCACAGCAGCTATTGTGTAAGCCAATTCTGTAACTGATGCCATGTAGCAGTTCTTAATTTTTTATATTTATTTTAAAATACAGTCAAAGAAAAAATACCATTTGATCAAGTACTTGAATTCGCGATTGTAATTTTGCAAAAATACAGCAAGCGTGCTTTAATTTTTCCTGATGTGGAGTCACTGTGAAGAAACAATTTAAAGCCATTATAGAGCCAGAGTCCGGCACCAATTCTGGTTTAGTTTGTGTTCCACTAGCTCTCACTTCTGAATGTATTGTCTTTTATTGCTTTCTGTAAAAAACTGAAACATGACACTGGGGTTTTTTATTTGTATTTTAAAGGGTAACTTTGTTGTGTCAACCTGAACCCTATTTTCTCATGTTTTTGTGTCTAAGTGACTGATGGGGACAACACATTTTGAAATTGGTCCAGTATTGAGGGAGAACGCTGTAACCGACTCTGCGAAACAAGCTGCAAGGGCAAGTGAGCAGCGTCAGTGTAACATTACGTTCACTAAAAGTGCTTGTTTTTGCCACTGACAGGCTCAGATTGTCATTATAAGTGTCTGACAACATTATGGAAAGGACCCAACAGAGAAATAAAACATTTTCTTACCTTTCTCTTGATCCGGTCTGTTTGTTATTGTGTCCAAGTCCCGCTCAAGGGGAAGTCTCCATGTGAAATCTGAATATCCGTATACTCTGGCTCAAATAAATACGGGCGGCTATCGCATTCAGAGACCTTGAAATCATCTAAATATTGAGCCATGACATTGAAAATCGTTTAGATAACACTAAGCTACACTTTCTGTGCTCCAACACAACAAACTCTGCCCGGCTGGCACTCACGTTTCCACCATGGATGTATTCCACTATTCCACCGTTGTCTTCCGGCAACACATCACCTCGCCAGATTTCAGAACGAGACGTCTCCTTGAGCGAGACTCTTTTCATAATGTCAGACACTTATATAACAATCAGAGCCTTTCATGGCAAAAACAGCACTTTTAGTGGACGTAAATGACGGTGCCAGCTTGCCCCAATAGCTCCATATTGCAGCCCGTGAGCAGCTGCTGTTGACAGCGTTCTCCCTCAGTACTGGACCGATTTCAGAAATTGTCCCTATTAGTCAGGTAGACACAAAAACATGGAAAATAGAGTCGATGTTGAAGACTACTGAAGTTACCCTTTAAGCTGAAAGGTTATCTGCTACTGTAGTAGATAGTAAAATCTGAGCATGTCACAGCTCTGATGAGTGATAACGTGAGTTAAGGTGGGAGATATGATGATTTACTATGTTGTGAGATGATAGAAATCTGTCTACCATCAGAGATTTTGCCATACCTCATAGTATCTCTGCTGTATTATTATTTAATTTACTGGATTAGACAAAAGCAGACATTCCCATCTGGTTATTTCATTCATATACAGTTCGTCAGTATAGCTACTAGTGGTAGGAATCATCAGAGGCCGCACGATACGATATTATCACGATACTTAAGTCATGATACAATCTTATTGTGATTTTAAACATTTTGCGATATGCTGAGCATTGCGATAAGATATATTGTGATATATTGCGATTTATTACATGGCTTTGTTGAATACTCGATTCTGATTGGTCAATCACAGTTCTGATGTCGAACTCAAGCGGACCGTTTTTGTGTCAAATTATTGATTTCTTAAGTAAGTAGTCGTGTAATAAGCTGGATAATGTACAGCGAGCGGGTGCATCGCCCTGAAGGGGGGACAAACTGAACTGGTTGTATTAGAGTCTACATTGTATTTGCAATATTAACAGTTTATATAATAAAAGATCGATACTTGACGTCCGTGAATCAATACAATATTGCCACGTAAAATATTGCAATAATATGCTGTATCGATTTTTTCTCTTTTTTCTATCGATCTATGGGTTTTCCGGTAAATTTGATATATCATAATATTTATTGATATTACAATCTAAAATTAGATAAAATAATAGGAATTTATTTACTGCCCACTCCAAAGCAGGACCTGTAGTTGTTGAATACTAACAAAAATAATTGTTGAGCTTGACAGTTTAATCCCCGCCCTTGAAAACAAGATCTCTTTCTCTGAAGCATGTTCTGAAGCTTTAAACCGTCTTCATTAGCAAATCAAGTTTGTAAGTCAGTGGAGTGGATTTTAAGCCAACAGGGATGAGAAGTCTTAGTACAGACGAGTAGATATTTCTTGCTTTTTTTAGATGGACAGAGATTACCAGTATGATGTTTCAGCTTTGAAAGAACCCCTCTGTGTGAAGTCTGGATGAGGCTAGTGGAAGAGAAGTGTGCTCAACAGGGGTCTTCATCTCTTAATATAAACATTTGACTTACATGTGACAGGGAACTCATCAATGTTTTGTTTTTAAATGCTTAGCTGTGATGATCTGTTAACTGCAAAGACTTAAATAACTGGAAAATGTACACAAATGTACACCGAGCAGTTAGTAAAGTCCACCCTAATGACATATAGAAATGTGTTTTCCCTCAAGGAACTTCTGAATGGTGTACAAAGTTTTTACAACCACGGTGCTGTCGGACCAGTTTCTCATATTTGTTGCTTTCAGAATTCAAACATTCCCTTGTTCTCCATGTTGAGAGGAACACTTCATGTATTTTGGCATGTAAATATGCATAGATGTTACAGATGCGCTTGCAAATATTAGGCAACACAAACAATATAGCTGTTGTTGATCCTAAGATAACCACTCAGACGCTGCACAAATGATCATGCATGCCTGTATTTGTGTAGTCAGAAGCACAAGCCTCATAATGATATTCTAGATTTGGCTTACTTTTCATGCCCACTTGTCAAAGATGTAACACATGGAAACTGCCACACCAACCCACACACATACAGACACACTGGCCGCAATACAATTGTTAACCTTTTGACCTCTGGCAGGACGGTTCTAGCACAGCTTCGTCTCTGGCTGACTTTTGTCCAGGAGCAGCCCCGGCCAGTGTAAAATAACCACCACTGCAGTTGGCGGGCGAGTCTCAACACATTCCCACAGTGTACTGCTGTTTTTACATTTGACCAGTCGACTTAACCTACTCAAGGGCTGATTTGGCTGATTTGAACACATCACAACAGTTGAAGGTTACAGGTTGTACTTCCAGAGCCACCAGCCTAACCGTGCCCATGTTTCCCGTAGAATTTATTCAAATGGATTTTTCCTCATCCAAAATACTTTTATTTGTATTTTTATACTATTTCTGCCTCTCAAAACTATGCCTGGAAATCCAAATGAAAAAAGATTGTTTAAAATGTCTGCCAAACTTGTACATTTGAAGAACAATCATTGGTTAGCTTGGGAATTCAATGCTTGATGCAGTTATGCACATATCTCCAGCTAAATAACAAAGCAGAGGCCATTTCTTCAGCACTGTTTTATAGTGACTGAACTTTCAACAGCAGAAATTGTTTTTCAATACCTGTGTGACCACATGCTATGGAACCTCAAAATGTTCAATATTAAATAATAATGAAAAAAAGAATAAAAAAAAAAGAGGAGAATAAAATAAAAGATCATATGGATAAATTGTGTAATAAAAATTAAATCATTTAAAAAATATTAAGACTAACTCGTGAAATTGTATTTCATCATTCATTTTCATAACTCAAAATTTTTTTTTTTAATTTAATAACACATTTTATTCCAAAATTCCCTTTTCAAAAGTCTTTATTTCATGAAGGCATTTTTCCTGATGACAGTTTTATTTCATAATTTCGTGTACCCCATCTCTTAAGCTAGCAAGCTCAACTATAATGTACAATACTAATGTAATTCTGAATCAACTAACTAGAGCAGGGTTTTGACGACTGAGTGCCAATTTAGGGAGCGTTCTTTGTCATTACTCAGCCAATTGTTTTTATTCCAGTCTATTGGATATTGGAGCTCTGAGAATAATATATCTCTGGTATAATCCCGTTAAAGGCCCTGTACACCCACACAGGTGTTTCAACTTACTGGCTGCCAATCAAACAGTCTTTACAGTCCCAGTGAGAAGACTTTTAATCAGGCAACAAGTGGAAACACCTGTGTGGACCTGGACCATGGATGAGTAGGGCCTTTAAAGCACTTCGGTATAGTTAGTATATACTGTATACTACTTCATGTTGTGGAATAATAATGTGCACTATTTTGCCTTGTTAAAAGGACATTCCACCAATTTTGCACATTAATAACCGGATAATGCTAAAGTAGTGAAACGACACAAGTAGAGGCGCTACTGGGGCTGGTTTCACACAGATATTTTAGACTGGACTTTTTGGCTTAGAATAGTCCTGGGCCTACATGTGACATAATGCTATCTTCACCTGATTTTAATTTTTTTTAATTTTTTTTAATTTTGCATCTTTTATCAGTCCTTATAACTGTTTGTAAATGTAAATTTCTCCAGAAGGCAAACTGATTAGTGTTGCCAGATTGGGCAGATTGGGCTGGTTTCCGCCCAGGGCTACTTTTGGTTGGGGACAGATAGCACTGGGCTGATAGATGAAATTTTGGCTGCTTTTGTCAACATTTGACCGGATTTTGAAAATATTGAAAACAATATTACCAAACAAGCTATCATTTTACGGTCAAAAACGCTGATACAAATTCCAGTAAACTTTGTTGTGTCCACAAGTTTTTGACATGAGTTGTGTTGAATCGTTGTTAGGGATAAGGGAAGACCTTCATATTTTGTCAATAAAAAATTTAAATTCAATTCAACCTACTTTTTGGTTGTCTGACCTCCCTCTTTGTGGGTTGTGATAGCCTATTTATATAACATTAAATCTTGGGTTATTTGATGCATATATGAAGCTTTGTATGCTTATGATGTGTTTTATATTGTGCATGTAATGGTTTTATGGTTTTACACGGGTTTCTGGTAAGCTTATGATTTGGGCTGTTTTTTATTGAATTGGGTGGGTTTTAAGTTGTGATTGGTTTCCAGAACTGTCAATCTGATCTGGCAACACAGCCCTTGATTTGCGAAACTCTGGTGTGATGGTGGAGGTTAGGCATTCACCATGAATGGTTAAGGTTAGGATATGTCGTCGGGCAGCGAGTCTGGTGAGGGTTTTTGCAATTTTTACGCAAATCTAGGGGTGACCATCTAGACGCGAACCCCAATTCACGAACTACACAGCTTTGTGTAACCGTAAACGGATGAATTTCAACGTCTATCTGAAGTCTGACTATTAGTTAAATCCAAGCCCCAGTCAGAGTGCATCTTTGTGAAACTGGCCCCTGTCATACCCATAGACTGTATATATAGATGGACGGGGCGTCTCCACTTCCTCCCGCTGAACAGAAGTGAAGCCAAAATATCCCGGATACGGGAGCTGCCATCTTGAGATTTTGACGTCATTTGGAGTCTCATCGGGGGGTGGAGCCATGCACGGGCGCAGTTTGCGCTGGTTCAGCTCGCGGCCAGTTAGGACATTCCAGTAGAAAACAATGCAATCAAACTGATTTTGTTGCTGATGCTCGCTCGCATTGCATTCAGTTAGGACACGGTGTAATATGTAGACAACAGACAGCATCCTAATACATTAGACCTTTCTGTGTTGTACACATTACTTTCCATCTAAATTTTTTTTTGGTGAACCCCCAACCTTAAAGTTCAAACTGCGCCCATGGAGCCATGGTATCAAGGTCCCATCCCACCCACACACCTGCCCGAACCAACAGTGACCTGAGCACGGTGACAGCTTGAAAGCGAGAGAGAATCACAGCTGTTAATCATGACATCATACCCCCTTATAGCAACTAAAAACTAAGCTTATCAGAAAAAAAAAACACTTGAACATACATCAGCGTGATAAGAACTACCTAAAATGACAGAAACCATCTTTGGAATAAAAAAAGGCATTTGATGTTTACTTTTTTTTTATAATTTGGCCCATGTCCCAGCCACTAACATGGAGGGGGCGGGGTTTATAAGCTATACTATAGCCAGCCACCAGGGGGCGATCAAGATGTTTTGGATTCACTTTTGGGGAGCTGTCATGTCGTCCATCTTTATATACTGTCTATGGTCATACCAGACCAAGTCAGGCTGTAGAGGCAAAACCTCTGATTGAATTGAATCAAGCAAGGGTGTGTTTTTGTTGGTTATAATTTCAACTTTCATTTTCATAAGAGGAAGAATGGTATTAATATTTCTTAGCCTGTGATCAAAATTGGCGTCTTTAAACAGTAAGCCTGTGTATCAAACAGGTTGTGTGGAATTTGAAAGACATGGGCGTTTGCTAGTTAGAGAGGGTCAGATGCTATTGGTTGCATTATGGGAAATGTAGGATGCAGCATTTTAGAGCTCGACTCATACTAGGGACCAAAAGTTCACCACCTTCATTTAAGTGCAGCACTAAATTGCTGGAGTACCCCTTTAAACTGATGCATGGTTGAATATGATTCAATGTTTGTAGTTTTGGTGGAACTATTTCAAAGCTACAGTATGACACTTAAAGGAACAGTGTGTAACATTTAGAGGGATCTATTGGTGGAAATGGAATAGGCCTATAATATTAATAAGTATGTTTTCTTCAGTGTATAATCATTAGCTTAGAATGACCTGTTGATATCTACATACGGAGCGGGTCCTCTTCACGGAGCCAGCCGCCATGTTTCTACAGTAGCCCAGAACGGACAAACCAAACACTGGCTCCAGAGAGGGCCATTCATATTTTCACGTTTTTGCGTCAGCCACTGTAGTTCTCTTAGACGCTTGGCACACGAGAGACGCTTCAGTTGGTTGCAATCTGCAACCTCACCGCTAGATGCCTCCAGATCCTACACACTGTACCTTTAATGCAACAAAAATAATGACTACACAGCCAGCTAGATCAACAAATACGCGCTCATATCTTTTGATATTTGTGGTGTACCACCCTGTATCAGTCAGTGGCTCTCTTGTGCAAGTAGAGTATAATTTCAATTCCCACTTGTTATACATTAGTATGAATTATTAACAATAAGCAGTGTGGAGTGGAAAAAGAAAGTTGTTTCTTCCCAAATCTTTTTTTCTTGCTGTTTTCTCCAAGTTATGAATGAATCATCACAATGTTGTGGTAAAGTGATGATTGCTTTGCTTTGCTGTACTAAAGATTGTAATAGATGGATGATCGTTCTGTTGCTCTATTATGAATGTGGCCAATACCAAGTCCTCAGAAAAACATCTCAACAAGCCAAATGAGAACAACAATATCAATCCATTCCAAAGACCTCTCTGTATTAAAGCATGCACTCTCTCTCTCTCTCTCTCTCTTACGTTATACTGGAGCAATAATGTAGCTGCAGAGTCGACTATAGCATTCACTGCCTGAACATGTCTGATTAAATAAAACCATTTCATTAAAGGGTTGTTGCTGGGTTCATATGAGCCTCACTGTGCCTGGTCTGAATGCATTTTAATGCAGTTATTGTGATGTCTTTTAATTGTCCGTTAAATGTATTCAGTAAAAACTGGAAGAGATTTTATCCTGTTTCTATTAATATTGTTTCTGAAATACGTTTAAAATATATATATATATATATATAAAGTACAATTAAATATTTCTGGGAAATCCATTTGTCTCTTCTCTAATAGAGCAGAATATTGTCCTACGTAAAACAATAAATTGAAGTAAAAGACATTTC
Source organism: Adelosebastes latens (assembly GCA_916700685.1). Taxonomy (NCBI): domain Eukaryota; kingdom Metazoa; phylum Chordata; class Actinopteri; order Perciformes; family Sebastidae; genus Adelosebastes; species Adelosebastes latens. The sequence goes on along the minus strand of CAKAKR010001172.1, from coordinate 28,238 downwards.
ACTGAATGGCTCAAACACACTAATATTTGAGCAGTTTGCTATTTTTGTAACAAAATCAGCAGTGCAGCTTGCAGGTCCTGTAACTGTTAACTATTTGGAGTCTCTGAGGCTGCAACGTGTAGACTAGGGCTTCAATTAACAATTATTTTCAATGTTGATTAATCTGTTTATTATTTTCTCGATTAACGATTAGTTGTTTGGTCTATAAAATGTAAGAAAATGGTGAAAAATGTCTATCAGTGTTTCCCAAAGCCCAAGATGATGTCTGTTGTTCTGTTCACAACTCAAGGATATTCAGTTTCCTGTCATAGGGGAGCAAAGAAACCCGAAAATATTCACATATAAGAAGCTGGAATCAGAGAATTATGCCATTTTTTTTTTTTTAGGGCTGTCAAAGTTAACGCGATACAGACATTTTTTAGCGCCACTAATTTCTTTAACGCATTAACACACCTTGCGATTTTCAGGTTGTAGCGTGCTTTACGTTAGAGAGAAGATACTGGCATCATATGAAACTAGAAAACCTAAGGAATCCATTGTCATACTAACTTGTCGTGAAAAAGGTTAAATAATGCTCCAAACATGCGCTAATTTTTGGCGAGGAAAAACTGGCATGGCCATTTTCAAAGGGGTCTCTTGACCTCTGACCTCAAGATATGTGAATGAAAATGGGTTCTATGGGTACCCACGAGCCTCCCCTTTACAGACATGCCCACTTTATGATAATTACATGCAGTTTGGGGCAAGTCATAGTCAAGTCAGCACACTGACACACTGACAGCTGTTGTTGCCTGTTGGGCTGCAGTTTGCCATGTTAAGATTTGAACATATTTTTTAATGCTAAATGCAGTACCTGTGAGGGTTTCTGGACAATATTTGTCATTGTTTTGTGTTGTTAATTGATTACCAATAATAAATATATACATACATTTCATAAAGCAGCATATTTGCCCGTGTTGATAAGAGTATTAAATATTTGACAAATCTCCCTTTTAAGGTAAATTTTTAACAGATTGATGATGTGATTGATGTGCAATTTATCATAATTAACTATGGACAATCATGCGATTAATCACAATTAAATATTTTAATAGATTGACAGCCCTCCTTTTTTTTTCTTAAAAAAAATACTCAAATCGATTAACTGATTATCAAAATAGTTTAATTTAAAAATAGATTAATTTCATAGTTGACAACTAATCTTTGAATCGTTGCAGCTTTAGTGTAGACAGTCAACATTGTTCATCTGTACATGATTGCCTGGCTTGTGTTTGAAATTAAAATAAATGGGCTCTAAAAGAAGCAGCAGCCTGAAGAAGATCAACAGCCAGAAACTCTTTTTAAAAAATAAATTATTGTTCCTCAAAAGCACAGTAATGCAGTTTAGTTGCTATTGTTGGGCTTCATGTTAAAAATAAAGGCGTTACAGACCAGTGCTCTCTGTCTCGGGGTAACATTACCATTTCTGTAGAGGGTACAATGACTATATTTAGTTACAGAATATATTCAGGCTACAACAGCATTAACCTTACGCGGGAAAACTACTAAAGGAAAGGGTTTCAAGTCTGTCTTAAAACAATACTCATATGCCAATATGTTATTCAAAGTTACCCTCCAAGTGGTCACAAGATGAGCTCATCGATTGATTAACAGTTATGAAAGAAGTAAACACAAATATTTTGCAATATACAAAAGGGGAGACAGCACAGGTGACTGGGGATTTTTTTTAAACTAATAGATAAAACCATGAAGTCAAGGGCCCAATGTCCATGAGTCCAATGTAAGAGATGGTGGGGACAAAATCTGCAGTCCTCGTTCTGTGCAAAAACGCATTTAGCCAGAGCTAATATGAGACTTTGGCAGTCTGAGTTAGCAAATCAAGTGAATATTCTCCCCCAAAAAATCTTGCTTTGAGTTACTAACAGAGAGAATTTCAAACTAGAAATACACACTTGATTTAACCAACTCAGACAGCCTCATACAGTATTGGCTTCAGACTTCAGAAAGCATTTTACACAGAATGAACTGTGCATTTTGACGCCATCTCTTACATTGGACTTACTCCATGGCAAGTATGGAGAGGAGTAATGATTACAGTGACTTAAAGCTATTTCCACATATAAATTGGCATGAGTATTGTATCAAGGGAGACTCATAAAAAAAATCTAAACCTGTCTTTTAAGACTAGACATAATAATAACACAGTGTAGAAATACTGTAAACAAGTAAACAAGTAAAAGTTCTGCAATAAAAATGTTACTGAAGTAAAAGTACAACATATCAGCATCATAATATACTTAAAGTACCAAAAGTAAAAGTACTAATTATGCAGAATGGTCCATTTCAGAATATATATTATATTTCTTGATTATAATTATTGATGCATTAATGTGTTCATCACTTTAATGTTGCAGCTGGTAAAGATGGAGCTGACTTCAACCAATATATATACTTTTGGGTATAGCTTAAGTAAGGGATAACGTACAGCGAGCCGGTCATTGTTGTGAAATAAACCCTGACGCGTCACCCTGAAGGGGTTTAATAATAATGACCCACTAGCTGTACATTATCCCGCTTATTACACGACTACTTATCAAGAAAGCAATAATTTGACACAAAAACGGTAGGCCAGAGTCCGACATCAGAACTGCGCCCATAGCAACGGTCTGTTATACATAGCAACGGTCTGCTATAAAGAAAAAACAGTCCGTAGAATGCTGTGATTGACCAATCAGAATTGAGTATTCAACAAAGCCATGTAATAATCTACAATACATCATAATTAGCTTTTCAATTATATTTTGTATTACTAACCTGAATCGGCAAACCTACTAATAACTAAAGCTATCAGGCAAATTTAGTGAGTGGTGTAGGAATAAAAAGTACAATATTTACCTCTGAGGTGTATTGAAGTATAAAGTAGCATAAAATATAAAGTCAAGTACAAATACCTCAAAATTGTACTTAAGTACAGTACTTGAGTAAATGTAATCTGTTACTTTCCAGCACAAGTACAGTCACCATCAGAACACACAGAATAACAGCAGATGATGTCTGTCATTTTAGCTCTTTACGTTCATTTTGGGACACCAGACAACCAAGGTAGGAAGAGAGAAAAGCACAAAATGTTAACATTTTATTTACAAAGTTGTTTTTTTGTCATACAGAAAGTAAAAATGTAGCTACAACCTTGATTTGTGCAACAGGCGGCCACACTAAAAATCATGGCTCGCTGGTTGCACAGCTGCTATAGCAATAATTTTATTGGGAAAAATAAGGAACAGAAAAAAAAAATAAAAGACAAAAAAATGAGAAATAATAAACCCAACAACAAAAAATAATTCATCCAACAAAATATTAAAAGCACAGACCCAAAACTAGATACCAGTCCCAAAGTCCTCACACGGGAATACATAAAGAGGGATCGACAGTGAAATTGTGGAATGCTGAGTGCTGGGCTGCCTGAGAACCTCGGGGCCGTGGGGTGGGTGAGGTGGAGGGTGTTGGGTGGCTCTCAGTTCCATGGGGAGGGAAAGGGGGAGAAAAAAAGGGGGCGGCAGCTCCACTCGGCCCACCCATCCGGTACAGTCTTGCCCCATAAAAAGAGCTCAGAGCTGGGGGGGTTTGGGGGGGGGGGTAGA
>CAKAKR010001172.1:0-24577 GCA_916700685.1 Adelosebastes latens | reverse complement strand
CCGCGCGGGGGGGGGGGGGGGGGGGGGGTAGACGTGGATTACAAAGGCGGTGCGAGTTGTAGGAGGGCGGACGTTCAGGTTTGTGGGGGAGGAAGGGTAACTCGGTAGGCTCTCGTTTTCAGTTTTGCTCTTAATCATCGTCTTCATCGTCGTCATCGTCGTCCTCATCCTCTGGGTCTCGCTTTCTCTTCTCGCCTTTGCTAGCTTCTGCTTCTGGGGGAAAAGAGGAAATCTCTGTCATTGTGGAGTCATCAGGTGCCACAGCGCTCAAAATTTACTTTTTTCCTCAGTTTTCCCACAACTGTCCCAGACCGAACGACCAGTGTCAGATAAATGTCCCACTGTTTTTTTTCATTCTACATAATAAATAGTTTTTTTTGTCAATCAATTAAAATATTTAATAGCAATTAATTGCATGATTGTCCAAGATTAATTGCAACTAATCACACATTTTTTATCTGTTCAAAGGGAGATTTGTCAAGTATTTAATACTACTATCAACGTGGTAAATATGCTTGCTTTATGCAAATGTGTGTATATATTTATTATTGGAAATCTATTAAAAACAAAAACAATGACAAATATTGTCCAGAAACCCTCACAGGTACTGAATTTAGCATAGAAAAATGCTCAAATCATAACATGGCAAATTCTATAACATGGTTGGTACCAATGGATTCTTTAGGTTTTTCTAGTTTCATATGATGCCAGTATCTTTTAAAACTCAGCCCGCTACAACCTAAAAATAGCAAGTTGCGTTAATGTGTTAAAGAAATTAGTGGCGTTAAAACGAATTTGCATCAGTGCAACAGTGAATATAAATCTAATATTCCATCTGCAGGCACTAAAACAACAGCCGGACTAACTCTTTAATCATGAAGCAATTACAGCACACTGGATTCTTTTTTTTTTTTTAAACAAAATCTACATATAATAGTCTTTTTGTGTTACATATCTTACACATACACATAGTTCTTAACATTTATTTATAGTTAACTATTACAAACAACTTACAACTTTCAGCATTATCAAAGACATCCTCTAGTAGGATCTTAGAGAGTGTGGGTAATGTTTAAGAATGGCCACTATCATGTTTTGCTGTCTCTACATGATATTAAGTTACACGATTAGGAGCTGTAAATAAACTGTCAGATATGTATCTTCAGTATTGACATTTTTCAGGATTTAACCGGCCCCTCCCTCCTCACATGCTTTACACTCACAAGCTTGTCTTTATGCCTTTATACGATTAACATTCTCAAAATGTTTTTTTATAACAGATCCAAGTATAATGTCTTATTTCACTTATATTATGAATGGTCAGTGATGTGTAATCACCATGGAAGCCACTTGATAAGGCCCTGTGAACAGAGCTTCCTCAGTAAACAGAACCACCAGTAGGTGTCATATTATTTCTGATATCAAGCTTTTATTAGTCATTATGAAGTGCACCCACATATGTACATGAACTCATCATTCTATGCACACGTTTCTTAAATTTAAACCTGCAGTTTATGTACAAATAAAATGTAAAATCTGAAGGACACTTTCCCTGCTAGACCATCCTACCTTCCCATTAATAGCAAAACTGCTTTGTTTCCAAAACTGGACAACAGCAGGTTAAGTACTTGACTACTGACCTTTGATTACTTTAATACAATAAGCAAAAAGGATAAATGGTACTATGTAGAATTATTTTGCACTTTTAGATATAATAGTTAAGAGTACACACTAATAGGAAAAATTACAGAAAAAGTTGAATATTGAATAGGGCAATATGACGATATACACCGATCAGCCATAACATTAGGTCAGCATGGGCACCCTGACCGGTCTGCGGCTACGCAGCCCCATATGCAACAAACTGCTCCTCACTGTGTGTTCTGACACCTTTCTATCGGGACCTGCATTAACTTTTTCAGCAATTGGAGCTACGGTAGCTCTTCTATTGGATCAGACAACACGGGCCAGCCTTCGATCCCCACGTGCATCAATGAGCCTCGGGTCTGACCCTGTCGCCGGTTCACCGGTTTTCCTTCCTTGGACCACTTTTTGGTAGGTCCTGACCACTGCAGACCGGGAACATCCCACAAGAGCTGCAGTTCTGGAGATGCTCTGACCCAGTCGTCTAACCAGCACTATTTGGCCCTTGTCAAAGTCGCTCACATCCTTACGCTTGCCCATTTTTTCTGCTTCCAACACAAAGTTCAAAATGCTCACTTCCTGTCTAATATATCCCCCCCACTGCCAGGTGCCATTGTAAAGAGATAATCAATGTTATTCACTTTACCTCTCAGTGGTCTTAATGTTATGGCTGATCGGTGTATGTTGTTATCAAGATACGAAATGACCTATATCAGGATAGAAGATTTTGGCCTTATCACCCAGCCCTAATTTTGGACTTAAAGAGTAACTTAACAGTAAATGGGACTTTTGACTTACTTTAAGTTAGCAAACTGTGTGCATAGTCACTTTGCAGTGTTAGTTGCAATGAAAGTTCTGTGTCTTTTTAATGAAGAAACATCACGTGATTCTGTTTAACCCAATCTGTGAAAAATCAGTCAAGTTTCCTAGTACTTCGGGCTCCTGAAGTACACGGCAGTGTAAGCAACGTCCCAACTCTCAAGTCATAACAATATAAACCAATTCTTGGCCTTGTTTGGGGTTGTGATATGAAGAGAAATCATGGGAGTGTTGTACTTTTAGTTTTACATTTTTTTTTGAGGTGCTCTGGGTTTGAATGCATTTTTGATATGTAATGGGGACGGTGTTCAAACTACGGAAATGGTACATACCGTCTTCATCGTCATCTTCATCGTCATCTTCTTCATCCGCTTCCCCATCCTGAGCAAAGTCTTCCCCATCCTGAGCCAAAAAATAAAATTCAATCAATGCATCCAAATTCCTTGCATACATATACATACACACACATATATATATATATATATATATATATATATACACATATACAGTATGTATATACATATATATATATATACATATACATATTTTTTTTTGTTTATTACCTCATCTTCTCCGCTGACCTCATCATCATCCTCTTCTCCTTCTACCTCCTCTTCGTCTTCCTCGTCTTCCTCTTCCTCGTCAAAGTCCTCCTCCTCTCCATCCTCATCTTCCTCCTCTCCCTCTGCAATACAAAAGCAACAACAGTCAGTCAACCACAAACAAAGTGCAATCCTGCTGTAATCAAAGTACAACAGTTATAAAGTCCATGTTTAAAGTGAGAGACAGAGTTCATTAAATCAAAACTAAGTCACAGTCAGGCAGCCATGTTGAGGTTGAACTGTATCCTCATATTGTTTGGCAGTATATTCATCTCATGTTGATATCTTTCCAGCTATTGTGCCATCAGTACAGCAGGAAGACCAAGAGCCATCTCTGAAATACTGGGAGAACTTCTCACCTTCATCTTCATCGTCCTCTATGCCGTCTCCGTCCACCTCTCCTTCAGAGTCAGAGGCTTCCCTGTCCTCCATGTCATAGCCATCCAGGTAGGTGAGCTGTGGCAGCAGCTTGAACACACTCTCTCTGTAGTCATTCAGGTTTGTCACTTCACAGTTGAACAGGTCCAAACTCTTCAGCTTATCCAGCTTTTTCTGTTGATCAAAAGTAGTAAAGTACGATGATGAGAAACCGCTGCACGTTATGTCCAGAGTTAAGGGTAGGAGATGCTGATGTGTGTGTACTGACTGTGCATAAGGTTGGGTAAGATATACTGTAAGATCGGTCAACCAGTGGATCTTTTGCTAAACCATTTATACAGAGTTGTGCTGTGTCCCAATTCGGATACTTCCTTTAGTACACTTCCATGTAGTACACTGATCACACTATGTACTTTACTTGCGTGGTGCGTAAATTTCGACAGTAGTGGTCTTGTCTCAAATCGCACACGGCTGTTGAGCACTCACCAGAAGCTTGGCAGATCAGCTGGTGATCAGCCACAGACATCACGCCGTATCAGTAGTAATTCAATTCAGACGGATACCCAATAGTGGCCTCTATTTGACTACAGTATAGTGGTACTTAGCTAAAAAAAAACACATGTATAACTTAAATTTGTATAGTTTGTACCGCCATTTACACAAGTTTGAAATAAGTTGGTGGCCCCTCCCCTTCCGCTACGCAGCAAAGATGGCGACCGTTGAGGGTGAGAAGTGTCCAGCGTTCCACACTCAACGTTTTGAGTACAACATCCGGGTACTAAGAGTGCACTGCATTTTGCCATACTTCTCAGTGTGAACACACTTCTGCACTCAAATAGTAAGTGTACGTACGAAAGTACGCTAATTGAGACATAGCTTTGGTTATCTCGTTAATATCTGGTTGTATTAGGACGCTGTAAGCAGAACTACTTTGTAGCAATGCTGCATTCAGAAGATTTTTCCATCATGATGTGATGATTCATCAGGTAAATAATTCTCTGGATTAGAGAAGGTCTCCTACATTTTTGTTCTTATATGAATTTCCTTATAAGAATCATATTTGAAATGCATATAAGTGGGTATTAAATACATGTGCAATTAATAGGGAGGATCTCTCCTGAACCCTTTTCAGGGTCAGTTGCAGTGTATTTTGAGTGTAACAACAGATAGCTTAAATATCTATATCCAAATATACAGAAAGCAGTGCTGAAATTAGGTATGTATACGTTATTTATATGCTGTTGGTTGAGAACAGCTGATTAACTGTAATCACATTAACATTAATACAGTTGTGTGGTTTTGTATAAATAATCATGCTTTGTCTAATTTGGCATTAACATGAGATAAGATAACATATGTGTGGTGAGTGCTGCTTTTAACATATGTGAAAACACATACCAACGGTTCCAATGTGCTGATGTCTTTCAATTTGTTGCCACTCAGGTTTAGATGTGTGAGGTTGGGTAGTTTCTCTGCTAAAACATCAAGGCCGCCGCTGATTCTGTTGTCACTCAACTCCAGCTGAAAGATGGTAGAAGGAAATATTATTATTATATACAGCTGTCACAATTAAGCCTTTACACAGAAGTAGGAAGGTAAAACTTTTTACCTTTTTGAGTTTTCCTAGTTTAGGCAGGTTGGAGACTGACATTAAGCCGACATTTATCAAACTGAGGAACTCCAGGTTGACAAACTCATCTGTGAGGCCTTCAATTTTTCCTTCAACTGATCGACAATTGTCAAGGACAAGTTCTCGTACCTGAAATATAGAAAAGTAATATATCACATGAAAAAAGGCCATCTCCACTGTTTTATGCATTTAGTGAAACTTTCTTACTATTGAGCCATAATTACAATTTATTCTAAAACAAAATAAGTTCAAAATATTACAAAATAAATTAAAAAAAAAATGTCTTTTCTGAAACAAAATCATGTCTACAAAATCATGGAGAAAACAAGCTGACAAAACATAACGTGTTTAATATGAGGTGTTGTTGTTAAGCAGAATGGCCCTTTACTTACAAAATAAATTCGTAATATTACAAAATGAATAAAAAACAGTCTTCTGAAAAAAAACATAATTTTTCTAAACAAAATCATTGCGAAAACAAGCTGACAAACAACATAAGGTGTTTAATAGGGTGTGTTTTTTTGTTTAGCAGAATGGCCCTTTACTTACAAAATATATTACGAAATTATAAAAAAAATATATTTTCTGAAACTAAACGATATAATCATTGTATACAAAAACATCAAGAAAACAAGCTGACAAACAACATAACCATAACGTGTTTAATATGGGATGTTGTTGTTTAGCAGAATGGCTCTTTACCTACAAAATATACTCATAAAATTAAAAATAAATTCTGAAACTAAACAATATCATTATCATTTTATTAACATTTTGACTAACAACATAACGTGTTTAATAGGGTGTGTTTTGTTTTGTTTAGCAGAATGTCCCTTTACTTATAAAATAAATTCATAATATTACAAAATAAATTATAAACTGTCTTTTCTGAAACTTAATATCATTGTTGTACATAAAATCATGGAGAAAACAAGCTGACTAACATAACGTGTTTAATAATAGGGTGTTTTCTTTTTGTTTAGCAGAATGGCCCTTTACTTACAAAATAAATTCATAATATTACAAAATAAATAAAAAAATGACTTCTGAAACTAAACAACATCATTTTTGTACAGAAAATCATGGAGAAAACAAGCTGACTAACAACACAGTAAAGTGTTTAATAGGTGTGTTTTTTGTTTAGCAGAACGGCCCTTTATTATTTTATATAAAGTAATTTAAAGGTATTCAGTAGTTGCTGTAAAACATTATAAAAACCAGTGTGAAGGCGGAGTTAGTTAGCGTTAGTTAGACTCAGTTAAAGCTAAAACTAACACTGGTTACGCAACTCAATGTTGGGACTAAAAACGTTGCAAAAAAAAAAAAGTTGTTGTCAAACGTCAAAGATTTAACAAAGTAAAACACTGAAACGTTGACTGAGTCTCCATCTAAAAACACTGTCTTAATGTATCCAAACACCATGGGATAATGTGTTGACTTGTCACTGAAAGGAGGAAGAGCAGAGCAGCTTCTCATGGCCTGCTGATGCTGATCACTCAGTCACTAATGACAATGATTGTTAGTGAGCTGAGCTATGTTAGCAGTGAGCTAGGTTAGCTCCGTGCTAGCCGCTAGCCTGTGTGTTAAACGCCGCCGTGCAGCAGCAGCAGAGCAGCAGCTACTGTCTGCCGCCATTAACCAACCCAACAGCACCGGACAGGATTGAGAATACACCCTTAGTACAGACTTTACTCTTTTTTTATTGTTAAACCAGCTTTCATTTGAGGAAGTGGAATATAATCTTTTGTCGTCGACTGAGCGACCGATATTGACAGTTTTATTTCAGGTTACAACGTCGAAAGGAAATAATACAGAGAACGGAAATTTAGTGTAAAAAAAACAAAGATGGCGCCGGTTCCTCTCTGTCTCCCTTCAGCTCCAAAGACGACAGAATGACAACATGGCGACTCGCTGAGATACAGTATGCAGCTCTCTCTCTGAACACTTCAATGAAGACAAAGTGCTGCTTTACAAAGACTCATTATTTACTTTACACATTACATATGTTATTTTTCTCCATGTTAAGTTTTATTTTAATGCATGAGTCGAGTAGGAAAACGCCGACCCGTCGTGTTTTTTCTGCCCACGCATCAAGCGAGGTGCACCGGATCTCCGTTGTCATGCAAGCACGGTTGCTTAGCGGAGCCGTTGGTTGACAAAAACGAGCCGTTTTAGTTGCTAAACAACGCCAAGTTTATCCAATAATGTCAATACTGATTGAAAGAATAGTTTAAAGTGTACAACAAGGGTGTATTTAATTGTCTTTGGGCTAGTGTAGAAGCTGAAGGGGGGTAATGTGGCGGGAACAAACACACTAAGTTGGGAGTCTGCTGTCTTCATTAACTCTTTTGATCACCAGACTTTATGAAATAAGTATGCACTATTTAGACCACCAGATGTGAGGATATATTAAAGTGTGTAATCTATTTTTGGGGGCATAAAACTGCTGCACACTCCCTTTTTGAAACAGCTTTAAACGTGGCTTTAAAAACAATACATGACTATAGTTGTCTGTAGTTTGTGTATAAATAATCAGCTGTCTTATTGTTATAGTATGAGTGGTAACTAGGTTTATGGATGACTCGTGAATCAAGTGTTTTTTGTTGTCGCTGCTGAATCGACCCATTTGATATTAACCTACTTATACACACATTTCAACACATAACTCGTGATGAGGCGATGGTTTCGTTTAACATGCAACAAAAACTACATTTTCACCCTTCAGAGTTGTAATTTGTGACAAAAAAGCGCCCCATTTTTTAGCAGTAATGCTAGCAAGCAAAGCACAAACATGGCTGGCTTCCACAAGGTCTGGTTAAAACACACCGCTCTGTGGATGCCTAAACGCGGCGTAAAGGGGAGGCAAAATGTCCCTCATATAGCCATCGTAAAGAAGAAGTTTACTAATTGTGGGTACAACCAGGTGGGAGTCGAGCTGGAGCTGGATCGTGTAGTGTTTAGTGTGTGTGCACCACTGTGGACAAGGAGGCTGCGAAACGGTTAAAGCACTGCAATAATGCCCAGCAAGCTTGAGGAGGAATCGCCAAAGTAACGATTGAATATAGCTTTTTCTCTCTCTCATCTCGTTGCCTTCCTAATACGCCCCAATCCAGAGCAAGAATAAAGGGATTAAAGCTTGTTGTGCAGAGTGTTTTCCGCCCCTATTATAAAGCAGAAACATTAATCTAAAAAGCCCATGTGGTCACCATTACGTTAGCCACACACACAGGTCACTCGCAAAGCAAAAAAAAAAAAAAAAGTAGCAAGCAAGGGCTAGCAAAAAGGGCTAGCCAGAAAACTAAAGGGTTGGTTTTTTAAAAAAAAAAAGCACGACTCACATCAGACGGTGTCCTGTTTCTTAGCTCCAAGTGGATCCTCTTTTTCATGTCCATCTTTGCCTCCTATGAAAGTGAAAACTTTTCTTCTCTCTTGGGTTTTGCTGGGATCTTCAGTCCAAAGGCAAAAGAGATGCCCTTAATGGAGGGAGAAATATAGGACTGTATAATGAACTGAGCCAAACGCTAAGTTAGTCGGAGAGAGGAGAAACCATGGAGGGAAACGGGACTGAAACAAAATATATGCTCAACAGCGCCATCTGCGTCCAGAAACGCCCATCGCCTCCATGAAGGCATTGCAGTCACAAAACATGACGCTGCCTCCGAAACAGTGCTATGGTGCAATTTATATTTCTGCAAAAGGATAGTACTATGTTTATCATGAGACATAACCATCTTGTCTGTAAAAAGTCAGGTTTATTAAATGAAAAAAAGCACAATACATGTGTGCAGTTTATGCACAATGGCCTTCAACCAATTAGACGTCGATAAAGTAGGTCATATGGTCAACTTTGTTTATCTGCCCTAACTTAAAAGTTATATAGCTTGAAAACATGCCCATGTTTTGATATATTTATATTGTTATTGTGTCGCATTGAATGTGTAAATAAGGAGAAATCCTGTTTTGATTATTACTCAAACCTGTTGCCTTTCCTTTGTTTGGCAAAAATGCATAACAGATGTTGATAAATTTGCAATTTATGGTGAATTTTTTTTTATCAATAAAGTGCATAAATGGATAAATTGTGTTGTACTTTCTCTTCATAAATGCCAGATTCCTTTAACACACTAGAAAGGAGGGGTGTGTTTGGTTTTGCAGTAAAGAGAGCATTGTATATGCACATGGAGAGTAGGGCACCCCCTCCAACCCCACCCCCTTTACTTCCTGAGACACCAGAGCCATCCAGCACAAGTCTACTGAGTACGAGCTGTTGATTTTTATATGTTAAAATATCAATCGGCTATTATATTCTGGTTTTTGGCAAAAAATATTGATATATTTTAAGGGTAGTTAGCAGTAATGTAAAGATTTAACACAAATTAACATAGGCTATAATGCTGTATATCCACTATGTCCACTGTACAGGGTACATTATCCATAGAGTCTTTGTGCAAATTATATGTACATAATATATGTATATAGACTGTTTTTAAATCAGTGTCTGGTAGTTGAAAATGTGCACCAGAAGATGGCACTGTAATATCTGCTTTGACATTCCTCAAATATGAGTTTCATTGTGCAACAGTAGGGGTGTGTGTGGCAGCCTTTTCTGCCTGTAACAGTAATGCTGATAATAATCTATTACTTGAAAAGATGTGAATACTTTGTTCTTGTGTCTGTTATCAGCTGAAGAGTTAACTGTGGTCTTTTGGCCAGCTGGAAGTCAACATTGATACTGGAGGTGCTGCTAAATGGTCAAGGTAGTTTGAATGTGTGTGTTTTTGTTTTAATGTAACAATGGGACAGTTTGTTCATCTCAGTCAGTGTACCCCAGAGAAGGAGGTTGTTATACTTGGCATTGTATGGCCTTGCAAGATGAGTTTTTTTAATTGAAATCTACCCCAGACAAAACAGGTGAATGAGCATGTTTTCCACTAAAACTTGTCTGCAGCCACGGGCGATTTCTTTTTTTTAGGGGTGCTCAAGCAAACCTAAATTTCATCTCGGCACCCTTTTGAATGCAGTATAACTGTGTTATTTTTGCTTATTCTAAAAATGGTGTATTTTAATATTTTTGCATACCGGGGTCCCTAAACAGTCTTGGAATTGCAAAAATTTGGTATGACTGGAAAGCTGAGACTCTTGTGGATCCAATGAATTGAATTGTCAACTGGCACCTGAATTTTGTGTTTTCTAGGACTATCATGCGATTAAAATACGTAATCACGATTAATCGCATGATAGTCCATCGTGATTAGACGCAAATTAATCACACTTTTATCAGTTCAAAATGTACCTTAAATGGAGATTTGTCAAGTATTTATTCCTCTTATCAACATTGGAGTGGGCAAATGTGTTTGCTTTATGCAAATGTATGTATATATTTATTATTGGAAATCCATTAACAACACAAAACAATGACAAATATTGTCCAGAAACCCTCACAGGTACTGCATTTAGCATACAAATTATGCTCAAATCATAACATGGCTAACTCAAGCCAACAGGCAACAACAGCTGTCAGTGTGTCAGTGTGCTGACTTGACTATGACTTGACCCCAAACTGCATGTGATTATCATAAAGAGGGCATGACTGTAAAGGGGAGACTCGTGGGTACCCATAGAACCCATTTTCATTCACATATCTTGAGGTCAGAGGTCAAGGGCCCCCTTTGAAAATGGTAAATGGACTTGCTTTTATATAGCGCTTTTCTAGTCTTCCGACCACTCAAAGCGCTTTACACTACATGTCAGCATTCACACACATTCATACATTGATGGCAGAGGCTGCTAAGGTGCCAACTTTGCCCATCAGGATATAATCTAAATACTCATTCACAAACCGATGGCTATGCCTTCGGGAGCAATTTGGGGTTAAGTGTTTTGCTCAAGGACACATCGACATGTGCCGCCGACCTTCCGATTGGTGGACGACCTGCTCTACCCTCTGAGCCACAGCCGCCCTTGATGGCCATGCCAGTTTTTCCTCGCCAAAATTCAGCCTAATTTTGGAGTGTTGTTTAGCCTCCTGACATGGTTGGTACCAATGGATTTCTTAGGTTTTCTAGTTTCATATGATACCAGTATCTTCACTCTAGCTTTAAAACTGAGCCCGCTACAACATAAAAATCGCAAATTGCGTTAAAGAAATTAGAAAGAAATTTGCATTAACGCGGTATTATCGCTAGTGTTTTCATTTACATAGATAAAGACATTTCCACCATAACTTGATGCAGAAAAGGCCGAAATTGGTGCATAAAATTCACCAGAATGCAGGAAATGAAGTGTTTGATGCTTAAAATTTCCTGGGGGAGGCCCCCCAGACCCCCAGCATAATATGTGTCCCCCCCAATGTTGAGACGAAACCTACGCCCTTGACTGTACACGTCACATTCTCATTAGGGGCTGAGTTCCCTGAAGGCTTGATCCTAGAATCACCCCTAGTCTGCAGCCATAAATTCATCCACACAGAGCGTACAACAAGAAACAGACAGTTTAGATTGACATACTATAATTTTAGAAAGTGTGTGTGAATTGCAAGAAGCTCCTTGAATTTAACCAAGAAGAGACACTCAACATTTCCCCTACAGTCCTGGCGGCAATTGGCAGTTGAGTGTTATTTACTCTGCTGGACAGCTTCTTTCTCTGAGTGGCTCAAACAGGCACATGAGGGCTCAATGTGCTGAGAGAAGATTGAGAACACGCCCCAACCGAGCAGCTCTCCCTCTGAGAGATAAGATGGGTATGCCCCTACTCCGGGTGAGGACAGGATTTCTTGGTCTCAGGTATCTGATGGCTTGTCAACACAGTAGTCTACCCAGAGTGCTTTATAATATATAAAGTAGCTCAGTCCGTGTGGGGACTTGGCTTGGGAACTGGAGGGTTGCCGTTTCAAGTCCCTGCACGGACCAAGTACGGAGTGTGGACTGGTCACTACTGGGCACTGCAGAGATGCCCTTGAGCAAGGCACTGGACACCTAAAAACTGCTCCGCGGCCATTGCATAGTAGCTGCCCACTGCTCCTAATATAATATACTACTGTAGCTAAATTTCTCTGTGTGCTGTGCTATGTACAATGTGTCACAATAAAAGCTGGATTTACATTTTATTTACATTTACATTGTTAGAAAAGGCAGATTTAGCATGAATGAAAAACCTTTTTAGTATGTTTTTTGGTAGTTATTGTTATTATTATTCATTATTATTATCATTTATATCATATTCAACTCTGGACCTGTTTTGTGCCTGCCAACAATATTAGGCATTGAATAATTGTCTATGTAAATTCAGTCAAAGTATACTTTTGCCATTGCTAATCAACAACGACACAGTTTATCAATCAGCTGCTGGCTTGCACATAAACATGCATGAAAAACAGAAGAGTCCTTCTTATTTTCCAGTTTGTTTACTAGTTTAATTATCAGTCTATGTATTTCCCCCTTTACCACATACATATTTTGTCCCTATATAACACACTGCCCTCACACAACTTGCTCCAATCTTCTTTTTTTTTTCTCTCTGTCTGTCAATGCTGTGCCAACTCCTCCAGCTTTACAAATATGATAAGGCCAAAGCTGCAAGAACTCTTCCAGCACTACGGTAATGGTTAACCAGATAATTCATTTAGGGGTGGGAATAGAAAACAGTCAGAAGTTATTCTGTCTTCTTTCCTGCGCTTGCCCGCCTTCAATGATTTGAATTCATTCATAGCAGGACTCAGAATGGAGGAGACGTTGCAACAAGAGGCGCAAGAGTTGGAATATAAAAATCAGAATGAGGACCAAGGTAACTTTTAAGATTTGCTCCTCTTCTTTTGAAATTAAGTAGGCCTGCTTCAGTATCTTCACGCTAGAAAGTTATTCATTTGCATACTGTGTGGTGTCTTTTGGTCAACTCATACTTTAATCAACAGCTAAGCTGCTGTTACTACAAATGAGAAACATGTTCAGTCTTTCTGTATTTTGAACCCTATAGTGTGGAAATGTTTCAGTCAGAGTTGCAAGTGTGTAGCTGGTAGAAAAAATGCCTATAAACCACATCTTTATACGCCATCAGTCACCCACCATCTTTACCAGTCATGCATAAAAAAAACTGCTCTTTGATTTCATACTGTCCTTGTTGTTTCTCTGTAACATAGGTGGGATCCGTCGCCGGTTGCGTGACAGGGATCTTCTCAGGAAGAGAAAAGCAGAAGCAGAAGAGAAGGAGACTAACCAGTGGGTTTTTGGGTAATTTTATAAAAAGGCACAGCTAATGTTAGTGCAGTGACCTATATTTACAGCTATGTTCGTTTGGAATAACCATCATAGGTTTAGCAGACAAAATCTACATTAAAGAGCAGTAAATAATTGTTTTAATGCAATGGAGAGTAAAAAGAGAAATGTTAGCATCAAATGTTTAATAAGGCTTTAGTAACAAAACTTGCTCCACAATGCACGGTTAAATCATTATCAGCATTGCAGCTGCTTATCACTCCTGTGCTTTATATTGAATATGGAGCAATAGGAAACCAAAGGTTGCTCTTGTGTTTCTATTGACGCCCCAGATCCAGGTCAAGGACTTTGTACTATTAGCTTTGCAAAAGTATCACAAAGAGCTGTATCAGTGTCCACTGTTGTTGATTTCTTTTAATTGTTGTACTCTGTCAGGGTGGAGAGCCAGAGGAAAAGACCCAGGGCCGACAGTGGCATAAAGAGGAGAGGGAGGCCCAAGAAGAGTGAGCCCATGCCAGAGATATCTGTCATTCAGGAGGAGGAGGAGGCAGTGCCTCAGGAAGCTCCTGCAGTAGTGGTGGTGCCTGAAGCTGCTGAGGTCATCTCAGATCAAACGCCAGGCTCTCTAGCCCCCTTACTCGCTGTGGAATCACAACCTTCATCCGTCCTTGCTGCCCCTGCACCTCAACCAGTGTTTGGATCCATCCAGAGCCCCATCTTTGCTCCAACTCTGACTCCTCCAGCTCCAGTTAACCCGACTCCAGCCCTTTTTTTACCCTCAGCTCCTGCTCCATCTCCCGCCAAAGTCCTAGACACGGCTCCAGCTCCAGCTCCAGAAGCTGTTCCATTCCCAGTCCCAGTCCCAGTCCTGACCCCAGCCCCTGTTCCAGCTGCAGCTCCTGCTCCTCTTGCAGCTCCTCCTGCAGCTCCTCCCCAGGTGGAGACCCTCTTCACAGAGTCACAAGGCAGAGAGGCCCCTGACCAGGACCTGATTGAGGACTTAGGGCCAGATGAGGAGGATGACATCTCTCCATCTCAAGACAAAGGAGCTGATGAAGGTAATAAAGAGGAAGTTTAGACAGCAAATAAAAACATAAGACATGGGTGAATCAATGAAACATTACCTGGTTGAAGGGTTTCCATTTGTCTTAATATTTATATTAACCGTATCTTGTCTTTTTGTCTTTTTTTAGATTTGATCTTGACACCGTCGATCAACATACCTGAACAAAACGAAATGTTCTCTATTCCAACCTTTTCCTCGACGCCTCCTCCACCAAAATATTTCCCTGGAAATTTATCCTAATTTTCTAAAACACTTTTCACATACTGCCTCAGCTCAGACTACATCCGTCTTGGTCACAGTTTGTTTCTGAGTATTATTTTGGTTAGTGTGTCGCGTGTGGGTTGAAGAGAACAAACATATTGAGCATTGCTTATTTGACAAATATATGAATTCAAACCAAATCTGTATGCTTATTTATTCTGCTTTGTGCTTCACTGCGAAGCTCATGAGCTCTATTTTGTATTTTGCATTTAGTAAACAGCAAATTTTGCCTGCTTTTATTTAAAAATAAATGATATAAATCACTGGTAATGATTTATTATTTGTAATTATGGATTTATTTGATAGTGTTGAAGTTGTTTTTCACTTAATAAAATACACTGCTTACAATCATCTGACTGACTATTTTTATTATTATGTGATAAATATATGATCAATAATAAAATAAAAGAGATTTCTTTTAAATTAATTCATAGATTTTTATCCTTCTATTTGCTATCTTACAAAATGTGTTAAGAACATAGATTATACTGGTGTTTTTTTTACAGGCAGTTATGAAACTGTCATGAATTAATTCTATTTTATTATTCTATAGTTTCTGAGGATTTAACTGCTTTTGTAACATTCAGAATTTGCCATATTTTTCACTTACATGGAGAAATTAAACTATGGTCAAATTTCATTCCGATAAAATAAAAATACTCTAACAATACTCTAAGTGATAAATGTAAAAATTATATTTCATTATTGCTTACAGTGTGAATAGAATATCAGTGTCTGTATGTCATCTGTGCCTTGTTTGGTCAGGCCTGTGTAACACCCAGCTTTATTTTATCTACCCGTTTGTCAAACTGTTATTTGGCTGGTAGTACTTAATATAATTAATTAATTAATACTATATACAGAGGGGGATGAGTATTTGGCTACTTTACTTCAGTAAAAGTAACAGTACTTCAATGTAAAAACACTCCATTGCAACTAAGTCCTGCATTCAAAATGAGTATTATTAGCAAAAATGTATTTAAAGCATCAAAAATAAAAGTGCTTATTATGCAGCAGAATGGCCTGTCAGTGTAAGATATTATTATACATTATATTATTTGAATTATTATTACTGATGCATTACTATGTAAGCAGTATTTTAATGTTGTAGCTGGTGAGGTAGAGCCAATGATAACTACTTTGTATTCTGCTTCATCTATAACAATGTTATGTGTGTGTAAGTTATATTTTGTATGTAAAATATGAATCTGTAGAGTAACAAGCTGTCAGATAAATGCAGAACAGTATTTCCTTCTGAAATGTTCACCACTGACTATATATTGTTGTACTCTTTTGTTTTGGCTACTTATTCTGTATTTGTAAATAAAGCTTATTAAAAAAATAGTAAATGATGAGTGTGACATAACTATTGGCTGCCCTCTGCTGTTAATTTTTTGGAAAGAATTTGTCCAATATATTCACTGTAACATTTCTGTTCATTTTTCATTACGATACAAAGATGTGTTGTTTGTTTTTTATGGTGTCTGCAGCTCAGAACAAAAACAGTATTATATAATAAATATTTTTATCTAAGCAAAATTTCACATTCAAAAAAAGTAAATTCTCTAACCCTTTATTTAAAGTTTTTATAAATGAAATGCAACAATACATATAACATATTCAGCACTCTACAAACCCCAAAGCCTTTAAAGACTCTTGATATATGAAATTATATGAATATTCATTAGAAATAAAACACCTATATATATATATTTATTTTTTATAATAAATATAATCATAATATATATAATAATATATACAATAATATAAAGTAGTGATGCTGATAGTTGCTCAATTTATTATAATGTAATTACTTTTTAATTGATTTGAATTAAATGTTAAGTATACCATACTTCAATTTCTATGACTCTTTAAGTGTTGTAAATCATGCTTACAGAGAGAACAGAGAGAAAAATCACGCTAACTTCTGGGTTCATTCGAATTTTCAGGACCTAAAAAAATTATATATATATATATATATATATATAATAATAATATATATAATAATATATAATAATAATATTACTAATAATAATATATAATAATATAATAATATATAATAATAATATATATATATATAAAATAATATATACTATATTAACCCCTGGTATACTATATGTCTATTGTTTGCTACTGTATAGCATTGTTTTGCAATAAAGTTGCTAAAAAATAAAACTTGCAGTGGGCAATGTTAATCAATGACTTCTGCAACATTCATGCATAATTTATGTGTATTAGCTCCAAGTAGTGTTTTCTACCTACATTTACGTTATATTACACATTATACAGGATATAAGGAATCCATATAAAGAAAGCTCCACTGCTCAGATGAATTGTCTGTTATTGTGGTGTCACCTGAAACAGTCCTGGTTGGCCAACAGGAAGTCAAACACACGCTTCCGCATAGAGAGACTCCCACGTGTTTCATCACCAGTTTGTTGCTGTTTAGCCCATCATGGTGTAGCTAGCTAGCTAAAAGCTCACTCGTTGAGAACTGTCTGTTCTCTTTGTCATCCTTTATATCAGCAAGATGAGTCCTCTGTGTGGCTGCTGCGGAGAGCAAGTTAATAAACTGAACCAGCAGATCTCAGTGATGAGAAAAGAGATGAAGAACTTGAGGTAGGTGGAGACAGGACTGGACCATTCACCTTTATAACAGATGCAACTTTAGATTTGTCTCTTTAGGTAGGGCGTTAATAAATGTCTTGTATGTCATGTACTTTTTGCTTTATAGACATGTTCTGTGCCATTCAACATTGTATTTATTGATTTCCTTTGACATGGTATTTACTTGTATGTGATTCTTCTTTAACAGGCAGATGTTGGACAGCGCAGTTAGAGCTCATCGCAAACACATGATATCCATCCAGTCTGCTGTGGCAAAGATTGGACTCTATGAAGCTGATAAAGACCAGACATCACAAACACCACAACCACCACCAGTAGCATCACCACAGGCTGCATTAGAGCAAGGTACCATTAGTACAGCTAACCACAATAATAATGTAAATAAAGACAAACATATATATCTTTTTTCCAGGACTTCCAGGACTCAGAAAAAAACATCTACAGTACATATAGTTCTGCATCACATCATATAAGATAAGATAATATAACATTTATTCATCCCAAAGGATTTTTTGTGCCAAATGTGCTGAGTATCCATAGTAAAATACATAATGTGTTATTATCTATTAATCTGTCAGATATTTTCGGGATCAATTGATTAATACATCATGATTGCTAATCATGATTAGCGATATCTTCAAATTAGAGCTGCAACAATTAATCGACTTGTCAAACAATAAATGAATCGCCAACTATTTTTATAATCAATTAATCAGTTTTAGGAAAATGGTTTTTTTTAAAGGAAAAAAAAATCTAAATTCTCTGATTCCAGCTTCTTAAATATGAATATTTTCTGGTTCCTTTACTGAATATCTTTGAGTTGTGGACAAAACAAGACATTTTAGGATGTCATCTTGGGCTTTGGGAAAAACTGATCGTCATTTTTCACCATTTTTTGACATTTTATAGACCAAACAACTAATTGATTAATCGAGAAAATAATCAACAGATTAATCAACAATGATAATAATCGTTAGTTGCAGCCCTAGTTTGCTTTCTTTGCCTGACCAACAATCCGAAATCCAAATAAATTAGATTTACAGTGATACAAAACAGAAAAGCAACAAATCTGATTTATTTTCTGTCAATTGACTAATCACTTGATGAATTAATTGTTTCAGCACTAAAATAAGTAAGGGATAATGCCCGATGAGGTGTCCATTATCAGTGGTTCTACATATATATTATTTGTATATAAGATAGAACTTTATTTATCCCAAGGGAAATTGGAATTGAAAGCAGTTGCAATACAAAGTAGGAAAGAGTGCAAATATAAAATATCAATAAAGGTGCAAGTATAACAATATCCAAAATCCACAAAATTCTAAATATACAAATTGCCAAAAATATAAAAAAAGTTTGCTTCTTGGTGAATTGCATATAGATATGTATGAGAAGTTGATATGTATTTCACAGTGGTGTAGTAGTGGCCGTTGATGAGGTGGGTGTAATATACAGTAGATGGGTATTGGGTATACTCTCCTATATATTTCAATGGCTTTTTGGCTGATAGGTTGGTATACTGTAAACCGCCAGAAAAAAAGGTGGGTATTATAAAATGTTCTAAACTGAAACATTGCTGTTATCTGTGTAACACTTCAGGAAACATCCAGACCGTCCCGATTGGTTACATCAGCTCCTGCTTCTCTGTGAAGAATGGGACCCCCAGACAGCCCACCATCTGTGGCTCCTCAAGGGCCGTACTGCGCATCCAGCAGAGTGTCTTCAACAACCCTGAGCACGCTCTGGTGGGCCTGGAGCAGTACTCCCATGTCTGGTAGGTCTCAAACAGTTGGTGTACTGTATGTCTATAATGTACGTGACGAGGTCTCTTGGCTCGTCCATGACATGACTTGGGAAGGACTCAGTCAGACATTTCTCGGTTCTCAGCTGAGATGGACGGCATAACACTACAACACGTGTCTTTCCGTTTAATTACATTTTTTAAGGATTCTGTATTCTACAGTTTGTATTTTTATTTGTCATTGAATAAGAAGCGTTTTCCAAAAGAGTTGGTCCGTTTTATGCATGTTTGTAATCCTGAGGTGTTAAAGAAAAAAAACAACAAATATCTGAATACCAAAATTGAAAATCGATTACCTACGCTGCTGACTTTTTCTAGCTTGAATGAGTTGTTTTTTCAACTGTCTAATAAGAGCGTATGAAGCCATGTTAGGCTGGTATAGAGTGCTACAGGAATGAGTCCTAAACCCCAGAAATGAGTTAGCATTTTAGCTCTTCCTGTTCCCTTGTCTGGAAGTCAATGGGTTTTTTGAATGGGTTTTTAGTTAGATGCCTGAGATAAGGGCTGTGTTTAACACAAGCTTAAGAGATTTTAACGTTTTGTTCTAAGACATAAAATACGTCAGTAAATATCCTACTCGTGGATTTTGAAGCCTTTATGTGTTATATGTTAAAAGGCGGTTGCTAAAAAGTGGCTAAATGAGACTTGTCACGCCGACTTGTCCGTCTTACAGGGCGATGCTAAGTTCCTGGTTGGCCTACAAAAATGCGTCATCACTGGAGCACTCTATTAAAGGCTGTATAAATAAACTTCATTTGGCACTTTTTAGGTAATATTTAGTAGCTTTTTTCTTCTTCTGACTGAAGCAACTTGCTTTTGGTTGTCTACCTATCTATTTCTTGTGGATTGAGGATTTAGGATACGGTCTTCTGCACACATACAGACTTTATGTATCCACTGTTTAATTCATGTCATCTGTGCATTTTCCCCATTTGGTCTCTTCAGGATCATCTTTCTCTTTCACAAAAATGGGCACTTGAGTTACAAAGCCAAAGTGAAGCCTCCTCGACTCAACGGTCAGAGAGTTGGTGTGTACTCGACACGCAGTCCCCACCGACCAAACGCCTTGGGTCTGACTCTAGCTAGACTTGATCAAATTGTAGGTGAGTCACTAACAAAAATGTGTCTTCAATTGTTAATTGTGTGTTTGTGTCGTTGTATGTAGAGATTTAGCAGAATGTAAACATGTCACCATTTTTAAACTCTTAATGCTAGACTACTCTAATGCATAGAATATTTTTAGTTCATTTAGAAGTTAATTTAGTTAAACGAAATAAGCTACAAGTCTAAATGTTCAGCTGTCAAATTTAACCTCAGCCCCAGAAACGAGTACCTCGATGGAAACAACTGCATTCCCACCTTTATTTTCTAGGTGATACAATACATCTGTCAGACATTGACATGATTGCTGGCACCCCAGTCCTGGACATCAAACCCTACATCCCAGAGTACGACTCCCCCCACTCCAGGATGGACTCAGAGCCTTATGATTCAAACACAGACCAACTACAGGCAGCTACTGGGTCACCGAATGAGACAGCCCACATATCAAACCTCTGTAAAGACTCTGATGATCAGTCGGACGGTGACTTGGGAAGTCTACTCTCAAGAGACAAATCTGAAGCTGATATTCCAGTCACAGATTCATCTCAGTCAGCCAGTGCTCAGTTTTCCCTCCACAAAGACCTCCACAGTGTCCTGGAGGAGGCCAAGGCCTATGTGACTCAAAGTTGCCAGCTGAGTAGAGCGAGCGAGGATCAAGTTTCAGACTCTCCCAAAACCAAACCACCAGAGTCGACGGTGGAGCGGCCTTGCTACGGAGAGGAGGCCTACAGTGCCATCGCTGGCTGGATCAGAGAGCCTCCTGTTAGCAGTTTGGAGGTGCGCTTCACCCCACAGGCTGAGAGGGAGTTAGCAGACTTCCTTCCCACTCACCTGTCAGGTAAGCCCAACTTCCAGATTCAGCATTATTGTAGCCTGTTGTCACCCAGAGAAAAGGGTGATGTTGTGTTTTTGTCCACAAGAGGGAGCTGTTGTGAAAGAGATGAATATGAATCAGAATCAGCTTTATTGGCCAAGTATGTGTACACACATACAAGGAAATTTGACTCTTTAAGTTGCTCTCAATGTACTCACACACAGAACAATTTACCGGAAGATAGAAACAGACAAACGGCTAAAATCAAGGACAGCAAAGCTGAACAAAAACATGAAATTATAGATATGGTTAGGGCTGCCCCCTCTTAGTCAATTAGTTGACTAATAGGTTGTTTTGGTTTTAATCGACTAAGATTTCTTTTGTCGATTAGTCGTTTTTTATGCTTTTTTAGACTGAATGATTTATTTCCAAGAAACTTCTGTGCACATCTCTGGTAAACACAAGATTTAAAGTGGCGCTTTTGTGTGATTCTTTGTGGGAAACCATAGACAGTATATAAAGATGGACGACATGACAGCTCCCTAAAAGTGAAACCAACACATCTTGATCGTCCCCTGTTGGCTGGCCGCAGTATAGGTCATAAGTCCTGCCCCCTCCAGGTTAGCGGATGGGACGCGGGCCAAACTAAAAGACAAAGTACACGTCAAATAATTTTTTCCTAAAGATGGTTTCTGTCATTTTAGGTAGTTCTTATCACGCTGATGAATGTTCAAGTGTTAATTTTTCTGATAAGTTTGGTTTTAATTAGTAATTTGATGCTATAAGGGGACGTCATGATTGACAGCTGTGAGTCTCTCTTGCTGACAAACGTGGCCGCGGCCGTGCTCGGCTCGCGATTGGTCCGGGCGGTGACCTCAATACTGCGGCTCCACCGCCTAGTCGCTACTGTGCAGACTGGCTCAAAATGACGTCAAAATCTCAAGATGGCAGCTCCCGTATCCGGGATATTTTGGTTTCACTTCTGTACAGTGGGAGGAAGTGGAGACACGTCGTCCATCTTTATATACAGTCTATGGGAGAAACACCATTTTACACATCTGTCGATTCAATCAACTAATCGATTTGTCGAAAAAATTGTAGTGTTTGTCGACTAAGAATTTCTTTGGTCGAGGACAACCCTAGAACTAGTATGTACATACAAGTAAGTGAAAAAAGAGGTGTGAAGAGCGTGGTTAAGTACGATCTGATCTTGCCTTATCTTACCTTACCTTGCCTTATCTTATCTTATCTTATATACAGTATATACAGCTTGTACGATCAATATTTGACAATGATGGATGAATGATGATTCGTAGCATAACAGAGTGAACTTATATAACACACAGGACCCTCTGAAAGCGACCGACCCAGGTTCAAGTTTCTTCGCAGTCCAGAGGAGGCTGCTGCCGCCATCAGAGGGGTGCTGTCAGCAGACCCACGGTCAGTCTACAGGAGGACACGCTGCAGAGACCGACTCTTCTTCTTCACCCTGGACACGGCTGACATCACTTGCTGGTTTGGACAAGGCTTCGCTGAGGTACTGCAGGTCCGACCTGTTGAGCAACACATCGCTTCAATGTGAGAAACCCTTTCAGTGAAAGCTTCAGAGCTGGAAAGACTCCGTTTTCATGTTTATTGAGAAACATAAACAGACCCTGTCAAATGTTTCTCAACTCGACATTTCCAGGTAATTTCTGTACTGACAAACGTGTATTTAAGTGGTAAAATCATTTAAAATCAGACATATTAAAGACGTGGTACATTCAATTTTGTATAGGTACATTAAATAAAAGATTTTTGAAACAGAAATGCTTTTTCATTTTTTTGTCCTTGTTTATATTTTCTATTTCTTACAGGAAGTCAGAAAAATGGTAGATAATGAACCTTATTTCTATCTCACACAAATGATCTAGAAATAGGAGTGATTGTACAAATGTAGTAAATGATCAAAGCTCTTTTCATCAAGTATTGAAGGCTTGCCAACTTCTCCCATACATCTTCATGATTTAGAAAATTGTTTGCTCGTTTATGTTTGGTCAAGACGTGTTCTGGACTGGTGTAAATGTTTCTTTTATGGCTCATTTCCATTTTCATGTCTTTTTCCTAATTTAGAGGAAGTAACTGGCCCTCTACCTAACTGAATGATCATGAATGAGTGGGCTTTTTTTGTTTCTTCCTGTAGCTTATTACTGGTATAACTGCCATATACCAACAGTGACAATAAATCACTCTCCAGCTATAGCTTTATAGTGGTGTATTTTTGAGTCGGAGAGCGGAAGAGAGTGAGAGGTGGTAGTAAAGACAAAGGGAACATTTATGATTAAGCTGTTAGATGCATGGATTTACTTTTTTTAAAACCAGTCTTGGAATTACTTTTAAGGCAATTAAGTTACATAACTTTAATGAGGTTCAGCTGAATGAAGAGGGACAATGACAAAAATATTGTGGCTCATCTTTAGAAATAGTTGGTGGAAAAACGAATATGTATCTCATATGTAACTGAGGAGGAACGGTTTTGAATGTGAAACCGGAGACTTCAGAAATAATGAAACTGAGGCTACGTTCCAAATCGCATACTTTTTCTTTTTTATACTGCAGCTGCCCTCACAAAGTGCGTACTGTTGCAGTATGCTTACAATTGGGACATATTACTTCTTCATTTGACCTTCTTGTTCATATATCCGCTGCGCAGAGGATTGTATACAGAATATTCAGAATAGCATGCTGGCTTGCATACTGCAAAATGCGACTGGATGCAGCAGGACATCCTGGTATTTTTGGCATTCTGCATTTGATATACTATGTATTGGGACATACTAAATGTTTTTCTGGCATACTAAATAGTATGGTAGTATTGGTATTGGAATGAACAGTAAATTAGGCTTCCTAAATGAACAGGTGAAGCAAAAGTGTTTTTTTTTACTGTACTTGTAGTAAAGGAAGGCTGTGATTTAGCAGGTTAAATGTCAATGGCAGCTGTGTTTGCCTTTGCAAGATGTGTTTACCTTTGAAACCCTTCTTGCTCGGAGAAGGATTTTGTTTGAGTGGAAATTGGAACACCCACCGAAAGCTTCCGCTTGGATGAATGACCTGATGCTATTCCTTAAGTTAGAAAATTAATTTAATTCCGTTAAAAGGTCAACCCAAAAATTCCATACAACGTATGACCCTTTAGTATCTTATTTCGAAAGGCTTAAGACCCTTCCCCAAAATTAGGCAGGAACTGTAATTTTATTCGTCATGATAACCACCCCAGGAACCGCTCATTGAGCGCTCTACACACTAGAATGTAGTGTTAATAACTGATGGTAAATAAGCCTATATACTTGAACATCCACAAATTTGTTTATATTTCAAAGCATGTACAGTATATGTATATTTTCCTATGCAAAATGAATTAATTAATCTGTATGTATGTTTTATTTTATTAATTATGAGTTTGCAGGCTTTTTCTTTTTTTCTTTCTTTCTTTTTTTTTCTTTCTTTATTTATTGCTTTATGTATTTATTTTTTGCTTTTGGTTATTTACATTATTATTTATATTATTTTTTATTTATGTTATTACTTAATTTTGAACCATCATTCCCTGTATAGATATGTTATTATACATTATTTTG
>CAKAKR010001170.1:9986-25655 GCA_916700685.1 Adelosebastes latens | reverse complement strand
GGGAATTTCAAAATAAAGGCGTATCTTAAAGATGATATGTATCGATATTTTCACTTTGCAGCGATGATATTGGATCGTTGATCACTGAATCGATATATTGATCCAGATCGATGTATCGTTAAACCCTAATAATCATCACCTTTTTCAAAAGAGTTATGTCCTCAGTAGGAACGTTTGTGCCTGAATGTCACAGACAGGGTGGGGAAGTATTGAGAAACGGACTAATACACTGCTGGTTCTGGTCTTTTAACGGAAATTGTTGACAGTAACAAAAATACAGAATATTGCCAGCCTCATCCTATAATTAATAATCCATAGGTACATGTGATGCATTGGGCAGTGTATAGAGTAGCATATGTTGGTGTCTTTGTGATATACGGTGGCAGGAGGCTGTTTAAAAAGGTGTGGAGGATGTTTCAGTATGATTTTCACTAAAGAAGAAATGCCAACAGGCCTACCTAAAGAGGTGTTATGGAACCGGTTAAAACAGCTTGAGTTTCTGTACATAACTTTTTTTTTGGAGATTCCACTTTCACTTTAAAGCACTTGTTTTACCCACTGTGTACTTAAGGGGAAATATCACTAAACTCTCTATGTATATACGGTATATTTACTTCAATTAACTTGGGTACTTTCTAGAGAACTTCTACTTTTCATTCTGCTAAACTTTTTTTTCTCTGAAGTGAGTTTAACATCTACTTTTTTTTTTAAAGAACCACTGCTCTTCCTCACTCAGATCTCCACCAAAGCGTTCTATACTGAATATGGTAACTCCATGTGGCTCCCTCTCCTCTACGTGTGGTGAGCGTATAACACAGGAAATCACTGTAGGTTTGCACCCTGGAGGTCACCTGAACAACAGAAGATCAGAACAAGCAGACTGCACACAAGCAGCAGCCCCCTTCCCTCCGTCTCCCCCTCCTGAACAGCCTGCGGCCTCAGGCCAGCAGCCACCTAATTGCTGGGGAGAGGGAGTGCTTCCCTACCTCATTGCCTTGGATGATGTGATAGATCTGCCTCAGGTAGTCGCTGCCACCTGCTTTGTGGCAGACCTCCAGCAGCATCAGGCCTATTTTCTGCTCAGTCAGTTCAGCCGCAGCGACTCCGCTTTCCTTTCCTCGCTCAAATACACTGAGAGAGGAACAGAGATGGGAAAAGGAGGAGATGGGAGAGTAAACACAAAGACAGAGAAAGGAGAGGAAACAGGAAGAGGGAGGGTGTCAGCTTGTATCTCTATATCACCTCTGGCTGAGGAGGTATTTTCTAGTTTGGAGAAGAATTGGGGGTAGAATTTGGAATTTGCTATACACAAGAAAATTAACTGAAACATGACACCTGAGTTTAGAGTTAATGATTTTTTAGAGAAACCATTCACTCCAGAGGGCAAATGAACTTAAAATGCAATTTTTGGCAAGGAAAGAAATATCTATTTGCTCCACTAAACATTCTGAAAACCGTGAGTGAGAAATACAAATTATTGAGGGTTAGATAACAAAATAATTTTCACTGTTTTCATTACCATTCATGGGATACATGGGGGGAATTTTGACCGAAGGATGCCGGTGCACTAAAAGTGATTGGTGTGTGTGTTCTTAAGCGTGTATGTGTGTGTGTGTAATTGTGTGTCAAGGTCCTCACGCATGTACGGCCCCCAACCCTGGCAGACGCCCGCATCATTTTCCTGCCCTTCCTGTATGGATGGATATCACACTACCGTCCATCAAAACCTCTCCTTCACATACACTTCCTGTCATTGTTCTCCCTCTCTCTCTCTCTCTTCCCCTTTGTAATTATAAGGTGGCAGAAACGGTGTCGCCTGTCAGCCAGCCATTGGCTGCTTGACATTGAGAGTGGCAAAGGAAGAGGAGTCCCCCTCTCGTCCGCGTACATATCCCCCTCATTCGTTTTTTTGCCTGGCGGCCCGGCGGTGGTGTTTGTCGGCGGCGACGGTGGCTGTGCATCCGTGTCAGCACCTGCGCTGTATCCTTTCCTGTCCATCACTGTGCAGGTGAAGCAGATGATTGGATTCAGTCAGCGGGGTGATTAATGAGGGCCCCTCCGGATTTGGGACAGCCTATCAATCATGTCATTAGGGCCAATGTGCCCTGAAAGAGGCAGACCTCCGCCAAGGAATAACTGCATTCATCTTCATCTGTGTATGCATCCCGTCAGCCCAGCCAGGGTCACCATGATGGAGAACAATAATCTTCTCCTCTACAAATTACTTTGCAAAGACAAGGTGGGTGGTGTGGGGAGGGGGTAGCAGTTGGGAAAGGAAGGAGGGAAAGTGGGATGAGGGAACAGGGGTGGGAGGGCTCGCAAGGGGGCAAATGTTCTTTGTCGATGGGTTTACTCTGTGTGTGTGTGTGTGCGCCAGTGAGTTGAGTGCCAGTTGTTTTTGGAGTTATTACACCCCTCTCTCTCCCTCTCTCTCTCTGACACTGTATTCTGATTGTTTACAAGCCAGGCGTCACTTCCCTGTGAAGGTTAGTTTAATGAATAGTAATGATCCCACTGAATGCCTCCGACAGGTGATACATAATCACTCTTCTTTCACTTTTCCACTCAACCCCCTCCGCACCCCTCCGCCGCCCCCATCACTTTTTTTACCCCCCCCCCCTCCATCTCGTCCCTTCTTCCTGTCACTGAAACAGACAGCATTTCCTAGAACTGGCCATCAGTGTTTTTATTTATTTAACTTTTTTTTTTTTTTTTTTTAATTGTACATGTTGTGTTACGGCGCTGAATCACCTTTTTATGAGGATGGATGCATCCAGAGTTTGTTATGATGAAGCGAGCGACCGGAGGCGCGGTTTCTGGGAACGAGCTACAAAACGGCGAGCCAAAAGGTCAACGGATCAGCCCAAAGTGAAAGCTGTTTTTCCCATCACTCCAGCCGGCAGTCCGCACAGTCAGACGACACGTCCATCACTTACCACAACAAACACATCTGAGATCCATTGATCTCACTCATGGAGCTTTTCAGTGAAAAATGATCTCGATGATGCGATACATCAGAATTTGAATGCTCAATTAAAAAAAGCATATCTAAGCTGTGTTCTTTTTCATTGTTTTATTCAGTATCTGTGTTGAATGTCAAGTAGCTGACTACGCCATCAGTCAGTTTGATCAGTTTGAACCACCTCCTTCATCAGACTATCAGCCCTCAACCCTCTTACTATTGATAAATCACTAAAATTATCTACTTGGAAATTCACTTTATAAAAAGCTGTTTTTACGATCAAAATAATCAGAATAAAATGATACCTCATTTTTTAAAACATGAATAATCAATACCAATTGAGACTAATGATGGATAGCATGAAAACAGTAATCTAAACTACATCAATACCATT
Organism: Adelosebastes latens; assembly: GCA_916700685.1. Lineage (NCBI taxonomy): Eukaryota > Metazoa > Chordata > Actinopteri > Perciformes > Sebastidae > Adelosebastes > Adelosebastes latens. The sequence continues at coordinate 22,299 of CAKAKR010001170.1, read as the reverse complement.
CTGAACTCGACCTCTTGCTAAATCCCTGCAGTTGATCTCTCACCTGTCTGAGCAGAGCTTGCGGGCCTTCTGCAGCTGCATGTTCGTCCACTTGGGTCTTTTTTCCTCCAGAGCCTGCAGCACTTTTTGCACTGTGGGTTTGGGAACACCCTGTCAGACAAACAGCAGACCATTAAGGTCAATGAGTACAAGTCAGATGATTTGTTGGCACACATTAAATCAACAATCAATATGATGAAATTATGGTATCAGGGTATTTAAACAGGGTTTTTCTACCTTATTCTAAATTGTAAACAAACTTCCTACTTATTATTACTGATAGTATTATTATTGTTAATCTATTAACCTTAGCCCTTACCTTCTGTTGAATGCCCATGGTAGCCTGTAGGCACTCAGCCAGCAGGGACAGGGACTCCTTTGCCCCACGGTCCAGGGCCAGACCGCTGGTCTGTTCTAGTGTGTCTGGGTCCTCCAGGCCCTGGATCAGACAGCCTAACAGGGCCCAGAGTAACAGGCCCATTAAGCGCAGCTGCCGGGCATGCTGGGAGAGGTGCTTCTCTGCCTCTTGGAAAAGGAAGCGGATGGGGAGAGGCACGGACGCCACGGCCAAGGGCAGGTTGGTGAAAATGAAGGACAAGGCTTGAATAGTTACAGATATGACAGCTGGAAGGAGAAAGAAACGTTAGTTTTGGAAAGCAACCCTAAAATGTCTTGAAAATGTGACACCCAGTCTGTGCAGCGTACTCTTAGCGGCAGACTCCTTTCCCCGTGCTTCCAGCGGCGTGTAGTTCCACTCCTTGGGTAATTTAGCCAGGACGCTCTCCGGTACGTTCTGCTTGAACGAGGCTCCACTAGGCTCCTCCGTGGTCTGCCAACCCATCACCATGGAGACCAGGTGTACCAGGAGGCTGTTGGTAGACTTGGTAACTATCGCTCGGACACAGCTGATCACTACAGGTACAGCCCGCGTTGTGTCTGACAAAAAATGGCAGATGAACGCAGCAGGTAAAGAAGACTTAATTTGGAAAAAAATAAAAGCATCAAGCTGAGCTGCACATGAACAACCATAAATGTTAGTCTGTGACCAGTGTGGTGCTGTAAGAAGGACCGAAGCCAGAGAAGAAGAAGAGGCCCAGATGACAGGCTACAAAGTGCCAATACTAAATTGGCTCACTTAGTGTTACAACTTTGGCATGGAAAATCTCTGCTCTACCATATGAACTAAATTCAGTGAATTGCGGTAGAGTTTTTTTTTTTTAGAGTTTTTGTAGCTGTGTCCTACAATGGTACATGTTAGAACACTTTTTATTTTTATTTTTTGAGACCACCGTCTGACAGACCGACTACTTACTTTAGAGAATTAATAGAAATTAACATCAGAAAATGATGTCCAGTTGAATTTAATAAGCAGACATGTTGCATACTGTGCTTAAAAGTAGACATGCAGTACAAAGAAGTCTCTTAGTGCACAATGAAAAATAAGGCCTCCAACTAACATTTAATACTGTTCCATTAAAATACAGTTTAATCACTGTACTAGGTCTTAAATCATGAAAGGTTTGGACTTGTAAACTTGTCAAAGACCCGCAGACATGCCATATTATTGACATAAAAATGAAGGGTAGATGAAATTTTATGATTGCTACCAAATTAGAATGGGTTATATGCAATAATCCAACTAGCCATAGCGCACTCAGTCTGTGTCACAAATGACTCTTTTGAGTCACTTTTCAAACAGTGGGAAAACACAGAGACATGAATAGTGTGCACATCCACAGATATATATCCACAGGTTTCCTGTTGAAATGTCTACACTGAAAGCGAGTAACATCGAGATGAATTCAGATGTTCTCGATCAAACCCAGGTGGCCTGACAGTAGAAATCTTACTACCTTCTCCAGGTGCACTATGTCTTTCGTCGCTCTGCCCTTTCATATCCCGCTCATATTGATAGCAGAGCAGTGTGAAGTTGTATGGCACCCATAAACTTCCTACAGCGTCGGCTGTAAAACCAAAGGCTACAACAGAGAGATATAGTGCTGTGACGGCACTGGAAGTGCACTGAAATCTCCAGGGACGCCTAACAAATGTGTGACCTCAGACCCGTAGAAAAAGAGGAGAGCGGAACAGAAAATGATATAGCTTTTAGAGGGAGAAGCGCTCCATGGCAGGTGAGACCTAGACCTATTTTTCAAAGTCACTTGCTTCTCAGACTTTATACCGCCCGCTACCGTATTGACTGGTGTATTGATTCGAAACAACCTGCTACCGCGTGATGAAACATCAGTGTAAGTGGAGAAATAGTGAAACTCTCAACGTAATCTATGAAAGTTAACTCAGTGAACAGTTTAAATAGAAACGGGGGCACCGAGGGTATCCTGTAACCAAAGTTATAATACAAAGATTTGGCACAGTCCAATAATTAAACTAATTACCCTGTGAGGATAAATGATGATTGGATGACTTTGAGAATTTCTCTCTGGATCTCTTTTTCCTTCTTTCCCTCTGTCGACCCCTCCCCTGCTCTGTCTCCATCCAAACACTCTTCTCCAATCACCCCTAATTTATGCTACAATAATTACCACTCACCCAGGATATAAAAACCTCCACCAAAAAGGGCTCCATACTCCGCAGGAGTCCTGATTAAGCTCTGTATCAAAGCTTGTACCAGAGAGAGGCGGAAAGAAAGGCAGAGTTGGGGAGTAATTGCAGTCTCTATGACAGCATATTAAAGTCATGCTTTAGCTCACGTGCATGCAATGTCAACACTGACCCTTCTTAGATATGTTTTCTTATATTTTATATTTTTTGTGGGCATATTTACTCTTGTATTACTCTTGTAGAAACATATCTAATACATTTTGAGAAAATGTAAAATATTTTGGGAGGTGATAGATTTAACAGTCAGTTTCCCAATCTAACATGAAATGAGACTTGGTATTTTACACTATTTTACACTTTCACACTTTACAACTGTAGCAGGTTCTGTTTTCGATTGCATTAACATGAAGGTACTGATATCATATGAAACTAAAAAACCTAAAGAATCCATTGGTACCAACCATGTCATGGTAGCTTGTCGGGAAGGAGGCTAAATAATTCTCCAAAGTTGGGCTAAATTTTGGCGAGGAAAAACTGGCATGGCCATTTTCAAAGGGGTCCCTTGGCCTCTGACCTCAAGATATATGAATGAAAATGGGTTCTATTCTCCCCTTTACAGACATGCCCACTTTATGATAATCACATGCAGTTTGGGGCAAAAAACATGCAGTTTTTGCATGATATTTTGATTGATGAATTGATGATTCAATTCTCAAATGGTAAAAAATCTGTGTAAAAAATGGTATCAAGCCAGAAATTGATTCAGCAACTTATGAGACATAAGTGAGCATGGTAAGGACCATCATGTACTTCTATCATAATAGTCTAAACCCTTATTCGCTTTCACAATTTATTTTAATGTTTTTTTTCTGATTTATGACTATGAACAACTTGACACAGTGCTGAGCTGCATCTCAAATTAATCTTCAGGTTCCCAGCTTTCAGATGATGAACACCACTTCTATGTGGCATCTACTGTTGACCTGCTATCTCCCCCTAAAGACCCCTTGACCCCCCCTAAAAAAGACAAAAATGTGTCTACTGTAGGTCTCAGAGGGTTAGGGTTAGTGTTGCTCTCCTGCAGCAAAAATATATTTTTTTCCCACAAAAATTAACATATTATTTCATAGCATTTAAGTGCATCATTTCTGTTAATATGAAAAGAGCAATGGATTTGAAAACACACAATGCACAGTACTACGATATACAGTACAGCCTCCAAGGTTAGTGTTAATGTGTAGTCTGTAGCAAGGACTCCTGTAAGAACTACATTATGCAGCAGGTGGTTGCTACTTTACCTGCCAGTGTGTAGAGATGTTCCCATATGTGTGACCTTTCCAGGTATGGTTGAAGGACCTGAGTCAAGGCCTTGGGAACATTATTCAGGCAACTGAAGAGGTTGAACAATGCGACTATGAAGTCATCTCCTGCCTTGCAGCTCTCAGTAGACGTCTCTAAGCAGCTCTCTTCGCAAAAATCTGAGAAAAATAGTCAGTCTGAGTCAGTGAGACACTTCTGTGCACAATACAAATAAATGTGTGGGCAATCGAAATGTCAATGAATTTATGAAATCTTGATATTCATGAACACTTGACACGCACAAACAACAGGATACACAAAGCGATGACGAGGCTCGCACGTACGCACACATACTCTCAGTTAGAGGGTGTGTCGGTGAATGTAAAACCTGACTGTTTTTTGAATTACGATTCAGAAAATATCAACCTTATGGAGGTAGGTAGTGAGAGATATAAAACCCCATCCTATGAAACAGCATCTTGATTTCTTCGCACAAAAACACATTGGAAAATGTCAAGGCTGCCCAACCTGACACATGTTAACAGAAAGGGTGAACAAAAGGCATTGTGAAATAGAAGGGGAAGGAAAAAGCCACATCTGTGTTAGATGGAGAAAAAAAAAACACAGCAGAAAAAAAAACAGAGAAAGGAACAGATTTCAAAGCCCCCACAGCACACAGAGACAGGAAGTGAAAAGGAAGAGGTTTTGACAGGGTGTCCTTGTGGGGGTTGCTGTCTGAGCACGGGGCTGAGGATGGAGGTGTGTGCGTGTGTAAACCATATGGATGTCTATATGTGTTTTGTGCGCTTAGTTACAAGTGTGTGCGTGTGTGTGTTAAGTTGACAGGGGTTGCTGAGGAAAGGCCCATTGCTCCAGAGGTGGCAGACATCCAGCGGTCTGTCAGTCTGCTGTGTGGGAGATGACAGCTATTTGAATAGGAGAGTGTATGCAACGCAGCAGTCAATGAGGGGGCACTGTGATGGAGGGCAGCGGCGGCTACCTTCTGACTAATGCTGGACTATTCTAAAATGACAGGGCTAAATTAGCTGTTGCGTTATGGGAACAGTAATATCAACCACCTTAATAACATGCAGGTAGGAAGCTCTGCACAACCACTCATGAGAACTGATATCCTCCATCTCCCTGTCTCTATCTCTAAGTGTCCCTCTACGTCTCTTTCACAATAACACGTCTAACACATACACTCAAAAAGTGGTCAACCAGCCTGACCTACAATCAGTCTATTAGGCGGCGTAATGTGGGTTACGCTGGCATCTTGTTCTCTCCCTGTCTGGTAATTGGTCCTTAAGGAGAAAGTGTTCTGGATATCACTGCTGTGGCTGCAGCGGTCCAAAGAAACAGGGGGGGACTAACATTAATTTCCACTTGGGGTGCTGGAGAGCATGGCAGGTTAACTAGGTGCCTTTTAATAATGATCCTATTATGGAGCAGCAGATGACTTCAGAAAAACTGATGACAGTGCGCTGGCACATCTCTGCGGAGTTTCCACTACTGCTGCAGCACACAGCGATTCCAAGTGGGTTCAGGTTTGTGTTTCTATGTCGTTTCCTCGGTTGCTTTTTTCTATTTTTCCTCGCTCTCTCTCCCTCGCTCTCTGTCTCTGAGCTTATCCAACCTTGATACATGGCCAACGCATACACCTGTTTATCTTCCGGACAACCAGTCAACCAGTCACAAGGGCCCTCTCTGGAAACCCCTGTAATTGGAAGCAGACACGCTGATGATAATAAAAAGGCGGTGTGTGTGTGTGTGTGTGCACCAGAAGTAGTGTGTCTTGTGATTTAGGGTGAGTTTTGCAAAAGCGAAAACTGTTATTGTAAATGCGGAGGAGGTGTTATCCCTCTGTAAATAGACAATGGGTAGGTCATTTAGTTCGCTGGGTAGCTCTCTAGCAAGTTAGCATGCTTTGATAAGGCAGATATAGTGTATTTTAACAGAGCAACACTGTTGAAAAAGTGCTGTTGATGAAACAAAGTTAGTTATATAAAAAATGCACTGTAACTGCACAGTAACACTCTAAATTTAATTGAATTTGATAGTCTGATTGAAGTATTTTTTGACTCACTGTGTTATTATCTATGAGTAAGTTACACTTGAATTTCTATCAATAGGGCGTCAAGAAACACCCTGGTACACAACACGGATGGGGAAGTGCAGTGGCTTATGGGAGTGTAGGCGTTCAGTCAAGCCGTTCCTTCTGTCTGTCTGCTTCCTGGTTAATTAGCCCGTCACCGTGATAACACGCGAGAGTCAGCGCTTCCAGCGTTGATTTACGGCGGCGTGCGGGGAGAAGCATTGCAGAGCCTCTGAGCCAGACTCGAGACCGAGCGAGAGAACGAGACAGTGAGAGTTGTTATTAATGAGGTCGCTATAATGTGAATTAATGTGCGAGTGCACAACAGTCTTTAAAGGTTAGACTGTTGCCGGTGCAGAGGGGAGAGGAAGGAAGGGAAAATCTTTAAAGGTCAGCGTGTGTGCTCCGCCCGGGCCTGTTGAGTGTTTATTACTGCTCTCTATTGATTTAGTGATGATGGTGACCAAGGTGAAAATGATGATGATGGCAAAGATGCTGATGATAACTTCATAAAATGGATAGAGCTCATCTGAGGTCTGTATAACTCGCTTAGAGCACCATAATTAAGACACTGGTAAACACCGTCCCACACATGGCGCCTGCGGGATCAACTCTGTAGGTCCAGTAGTATAAAAATGGAAGAATGAATGAAAGTGACTCAAGGATTGACAGCTAAGCATGTACAGCACACGTACACACATCCTTCCCTTCATCCATTAAAATATACCAATCCATGTACACTAAAAAACAGACTTACAAGAGTTTTCCAGGAGTATTCTGGGCAGGTGACAGTCTCTGTGCAGCAGCATTCGCAGTAGCAACCTGGGATTGCGTCCAGGGTCAGAGGTCAGCAGCCTCAGCTGACATGCAGAGGCCGCCTGGCCCACAAGGCCGTCTCTGAGAGCGGAAAGAAGGAAAACAAAGTTGACAGTTCTGCAGTGTCAGGTGAGTGTACAGATAGCAGTCCATTTAGCATGAGACAACAAAGGAGGGGAAAAAAAGCTTCACGAGTGAAAGACTGAAATCACAGTTGTCTTGGATGACAATCTGGGAGGAAACAGTGTTTATGCTACAATGGTAACTTCCCTCAGTGTCACTCACTCCTGATATGAGCTTAGTCTGCAAATGCCTTCACTCTCGCTTACTTATAGTGTGCACCGGGAAGGAATTAGCTCTAATCTTGGCCAGCTAAAACCAAATTAACATTTGGGAGACAGCCAAATACATGAATATACAGCAGTACCCCCCTCCTACATCTTTTGTATAACCAAGAGGCTGAAGCCAGCTGTGGGTAATGAGCCGTATCCTTGGTGTGCGTGCGTGCAAGTGTGTGTGCGCCCTTCAGCGCCTGTGCTTGTGGTGTGCAAGTGTGAGGGCATGCTGAAATGTGTGCGCCTGCATATTACTTTATACATCTCAATAAAATCGAATGGAAGGAATGGACAGAGTTTGTCTGAGGAGCGAGGAGGCGGTAGGGAGTGCAGGGCTGGGGGGGGGGCGTCTGCCCAGAAATTAACCATTCCATTTGAGCCAGAAAGCTGGAGCAGGGTGCACCCTGCTGCTTGACTGAGGAAAACTATGCCTCAATCTGACAGTGCAATTTATGATGTCACTAGGACCGCAAATCCAGAAGAAATCCTCTTTTAACTGCTCTGATAAATCTACCCGGCTGCAGCGCGGGGTCAGCTTACAGAACCAACACACACACATGTGCAAAGGCAAGAAGAAAAATGCAGAGCGTGAACGTTTCAGAAACACACATAAGGCCAGAAAACATAACTTCAGATGTTTTCTTTATAGCCTGCATTGCTGGATGATTTATGTATGTGCTTTGTGATTATATTATTGTTATATTTAATAACCATAACAATGGGTTTTACTTTAATGGGCTGGGGAGAGATCTGGCCACAGAGACCGGGGTCCTGGATAAGGACCTGTGGATCTGGCCCCGGGCCACTGGCAGGCCCCCCTGGCGCCCTCGCATGCAGGCGGGAGGTGGGAGCAAAGAAATAAAGAGGTCATAAAAATAAACTAATTTCAGCTCTCCAATACTTAGGAGCGGGGGAGCGGGAGAGCGGGGGGTTAGTTTGATTTGTGCTCCATCAGCACGCAATGACATCACCTCTGGCAGTGCGGGAGATGAGAGGGGAGGAGGGTGGAGTCAGGGGTGAGGGTGATTGACTGCACCTTGGAGGTCATAACAGTAACTGGACACACATGTACACATGTATGCATGCATGTACACATTCATGCACACATCACAGTGTACCCTGTTGACGCCTCATGTGTAAAGCCCTCAGCAACCATCAACATAAACAAAATCAGTGTCAGCGGCTGCCGTAGTTTATTTATTATTTTTTTTCTTTCCCAGCTTGCATCTGTGTTATATTACCGCAGCAACTCTAGCTTGAAGCCCTGAGCGCATACAGTATGCGGCTGTAACTCGCACACACACATATGGTTCTCTACACAGTACAGTGGGTGGAGGTGTGTGTGTGTGTGATGATGGCTTAGCATACCAGAGTGTAAGTCTATGTGTGTGAACATGCTAATGTGTACCTACTGTATGATGGGTGATGGATGGTATGATGGGTGTGTTTTACATACCGTATGGCCTGCTCTGTGAAGAGGTCAGGGTTGATGGCGTTCAGCCAGTGGACAACAGGGCTGTCGGGCTGATGCGGCGTGGACTCTTTCGCAGGATTAATCATAAATATCCTTGAAGGAGGAATTGAGATCACACATGGCAATTTTGAACAATATAACTTCAATTTACAAAAACACTTTTTTTGGTGGTCATACTTTGTCAGGTAGTGATATCAAAAAACAAACACATCCTACTGAGTGCATAGTATTCTTTTGTTTGACTTTTGTTTATTACAGTTGGCACTTACGTCAAGTCAAGTGTGGGGCTAAATCCATGGTCAATTAAGAGCCGGTGGCTATGACAAAGTAACTACCTCTATTCACTAGTTTCATATGAAAGTAAAGCATTTTGGTGTGTCTTGGTCATATTTTGCTTTAACTTAAAGCTAGGGTTGGTAATCTTAAGAAACTAGCAAGAGTACACTAGATAAAAAAAAAACGTGCCCAGCGTTGCCAACTCTTTTCCAATGAAAGTAGCAAGCAGCACTAGCTCCAAAAGTCCCTAAATCTAGCGAGAAAGTCACCAAGTCAGCAACACTGACAGTCCGTTGCTTCAGGCCTCCCTCAAAAGCCACTCCCCCAAAATTATCATTACAAACTTAAACAACGAACATGGCGATTGTTAGTACTCACAGCTGCCAGGTTGTGTCTAGAAGGTAACCCCCAAGTTATGCAACTCTCGCGAGATGGTTAAGGTTAGGCATTGACCTTGAATGGTAAGGGTTAGGATTGGTCGTTGGGCAACGAGTCTCGTGAGAGTTTTTGCACGTTTTCACAACTTCAGGGTTACCTTCTAGACACAGTAGCAAGATTCTGGTGACGTGCAAAGAGTGAATGGCAGATTGCTTGCAGGCAGGTATAGGTAGACAGACAGGTAGGCCGTTCAATCATTTCATTCAGGCCAAATTTTTTCTTTTTTTTGTCAGAGCATTTGATTTATTGATTGCTGTCGGGATGTAATGAAAATTTCAACAAATATAACAAAAAATGTTTGAAGAAGATTGCCAACTCTAGCTTTAAGGTCGGATAACAAAAACATACTGTGCATACCAACCTATAGAGCAAAGAAAGGGGGGCTGTGACAATGACGAGGACCGTCAGGAGCTGCTCACACAGGCTGTGGATTTGGTATAGCCAGTCTGATCCACCCGCTATTATGGCGATTGCTGAAGAAGGACTGGAGCGCACCAAGGCCTCGGGACTTTCACACACGCTCCACATAAGCTGCTCCACATACAGCAACACTGCTGTGATGTCACATCTTTGACACAGAGTAAGGAAACAGAAAAGGCGAATGTATAGATGAAAACAGAACAGATGAGATGTGAGGGAATATTTGAGAAGAACACATAAAGAGAGAGAGAGTCACTGAAAGCAAACATCCCCATCTTCAAAGGCTGACATCCACCATCACATCATGACATAACAGCCTCATCACACAGTGAGATAACACAACCTCCCGGTGATTTTACTGTTGGAGAGTTAAGTGTACTAAGTAAGGGCTTTGGGTTTCATAATAAAAGTCATTGCTTTTACATTTATACTCCCTTAAATCTGTTTCCTCAATTGGTTGGGAAGAGCTGCTCATCATCTCTCATCTCCTCATACTTGCTCTTCCCATGGCCTTAATAGTTATTAGACTCACACAGAGATGGACTGATAGAGGAGAGCTGATGTAGCATAAGAGCACCCATGTGAGTGCTATAGGCCTACACATAGGAAACTTGGAAGAAGCTTTGAAAAGACATCTGTTTAGGCTAGCCTTACACTTTACAAGTGTCCCTCCAGAAACACATGCAACATAAACCAGGCTTTGTGTTGACATCCTGCCGTGCTACACATGTATAATGCACTTCGTCTTTGCCACTCTTTCATCCTCTTGCCGTGTGTCACAGTTTAGCCTGTTCATTGTCATCGTTCAGCTATTAGGAGGAGAAAGAGGATGGAGAAGACGACCCCCCGAGACTGTACTAAGAGTGTGCCTATGACGCGCTAACACTACGTCAGACCACCTCAACCATCAGACCCACAGGAGCTGAGGGAAACTAGGGCAACAGTGAGAGAGATGTCTAGGACTTCTGATGTAATTTAGGATACCATTATGTGTAGCTAAGCCTATAGTCATTATACAGTATATACCAAAGTCTACATAGGTAACTAGAGAGAATTATGGAGTTAAAACGTAAAAGCAGAGGTGCACACATAAGATATAATAGCCATTGACAATTGTCAGAAAAATCACAAATTACAGATAAGAAAAATAATATATTTTGAAAGAAAACAAATATCATTCATGCGGCTCAAAGTTCAATCTTGGGCCTGAAAACAGCGATTGAGAAAACAATCTCACCACAAGGTCAATTTGATTCCTGCTCTAGAGCTCATTTTGTCTACTTGGAATTGTAGTTGTTCCACTTTCCATTTTTTTCTAAGCACTTTAAGCACCTCTTGTCCAGGTTGGCCTAAAATCTGAGGTTGAGATTGTTTTCTCAACGCCTGTTTCCAAGGTCAGGAATAACCTTTGAACCTCAGCTGTTGAGCCAACATGAAGAACGAGAAGTCCTTAAAGCTAACGGACCTTGTGGTGAGATTGTTTTCTCAATTATCATCCCATTACCGGTAGATGTGTGCTCTGCCGTGGGGATACGTATATTCTATGACAGTATATGTAATTTGTGAAATTGATACTTGTATTTACATTTTCCAGAAATTCAATTAAGAAACAGTTTATAGAGACTGTAACCAGACAGGACTTTTTGTTTTGGCTAGCCAGTGAGTTAAATACCTAGAAAGCAAGGTACTTCATTACATTCAAGGTCTTAATGATAACATTTTTATGTAGACGAATAATTGAAAAAAAGAAAGAAAAAGAAAATACATCTACAAAGCTTTTAGAAAGTATAAAAAAATATATAAAAATAATAAAAGTATGGCTTTTCCTGAAAAAAAAATATTAGGATTGTGAATTAATATGTTGGCAGGTCCAAAATGAATGTTTTGTTTATCTCTGTGGAATATATCCGACGTTTGGTTCCCACTTATAACAAGGCTTGTGAGCCAATACTAAAACAACGTTGGTATCACGTGATATCTCTGGGTTGTCGGTTTGTGTGGAAAAAACAGATAAATAGCTGAGATTGACAGTAAGTGCCTGGCAACGACTTGTTGTGAAGTAAATGCAATGGAACGGGGGAGGGAGAATGCGACATCTAGTGGCTGAATGTTATCAATGTTATCTATAGCACCTTTAATGTAAATCACATCAATACTTCAATTATATTGAAGTGTTTAAACCATGGGTAAGAACACAAATGGAAGTACAGGACTATTTTTTTATGTTGTTATTTTAGTAGCCTGAATTATATCACAGGAAGTGACAAGAATTGTCAAGTGAATAATATAACTGAGGCCAGTATGGCACATGATAGAGTACCTGATCTGCAGGTGTCTCTTGTACGAAGGACGGGCCCTGGCATATCTTTGCACCAGCAGCTGTAAAGTCTCCGACAGCACCTGGCCGAGCACCACCTTGGCCATCTCTGCCGGAAGGACCGCCCACAGGTCGCTACGGAGCCCACACAGGAAGTAGAACCACATCTGCACCGAGAAGGAACAGCGCTCACCCTGTGGAAGAAAGTGGTGGATGGCAGGGAGGGAGGGAGGGAGGGAGGT
>CAKAKR010001168.1:94522-122605 GCA_916700685.1 Adelosebastes latens | reverse complement strand
GTAAGAGGGGAACCCAGCAAGAGCCCTCCGCCTACATATTGGTACCTTTCAATGACCCAGGTACAAACGTATTTGTAGTTTAAGAGTAAAGATTGTTAATGTTTGAGTGGAATTTACCGGCACATGCTGCCTCTGAGCTTCCAAATAAAGTAGTTCTCCTGTAAACATTACGAAAAAGATGTTGTACCATTGTAAACTGCGTATGTGTACTTTAGCCCCAGTAGTCAAAGTAAAAGTTATGGTTATGACGGTGACATGACGGTGACATGACGGTAACGGTTATCTATTTTATATCCAGGTTTTGGACCTCTGATTATGACAACCAATGCAGATGTCTTCAAAGACAAAATCAACAAGCTGTCTGCAAGTGGAGGAGGAGACATCCCAGAGCTGTGCTTGTCTGGACTGCAGGTGTTGATATAAATTGACATATGTTATGCGATAATTCCACTATTCTTGGAAGAATCATCAATTCAGACAACAAAACGATATGATGTCACGAGACGATTCCACTTAAAGGACCAGTGTGTAACATTTAGAAGAATCTATTGGCAGAAATGGAATATAATATTAATAAGTATTTTTTCTTTAGTGTATAATCACCTGAAAATACGACTGGTTGTGTTTTCGTTACCTTAGAATGAGTTGTTTATATAGGGGTCCTCTCTTCACGGAGCCGCCCGTCATGTTTCTACAGTAGCCCAGAACGGACAAACCAAACACTGGCTCTAGATAGGGATATTATATAATATAACGTTTTTGCGCCGGTTCTCCTACACAATTGGCACACGGGAGAATGTCACCAGATCCAACACACTGCACCTTTAAAGTCGCTGACAATACAATTTAATTATTGCCAAGCCAGACTTATACTAAATAAATGGATGCAAAGTTAACTTCGAAATGTAAATAAAAAAAAAAAAATCATTTCATTCTTTTTTTTTTTTTTTAAATGTCTTTCTTTTTTTATCTAGACTATTTTTAATAAATACTATTTTTACCTGTTCCGTATACTATTGACAGCTTGCCCTGACTGCTGCTCCACCCTCCTCTGAGATCTTTGTCTTCACTGACGCTCCAGCTAAAGATGCTCATCTGAAAAGTACCATCACCGCCCTTATCGAGAGCACCAAGACTGTGGTAAGAGTTGACTTTTGTTTTTACCATCCTTGCTCTTTAAATGTCAATACATTCCAGGTCTGATACAACCTTTACAAGTACTTTTTTTTTTCCATCTTTATACTTTAGGTAACATTCATGTTGACGGACGTTCTGGCCAGTCGACGGCGCCGCAGAACTTCTCAGAGTAAGAGTGCTCGTTCAATGAGCCAATCAGATGCACAGCTGTACCGTGACCTAGCCCGAGCCTCTGGAGGTCAGGCCATTGAGGTCACCAAGTCAGACCTCTCTCTGGCTACTAGTGTAATAGAGGATTCATCAGCCAGTGCTGTGGTAAGACATCAAGCAAGAAAATCATAACTGACTAAAGATGGTACTGTACAGTATGTATAGAAATGTGCAGTTTCTGTCTTTCAGGTGACAGTTTTACAGGTAGTGAGGAATCCTGGAAGGCCTGACAATTTTACGTTTACTGTTGATGGATCACTAAGGAACATGACGGCCTACATCACAGGAGCTTCATCTCTCACCTTCGATCTCACCAGCCCCACAGGTGTTGTTATTGCTAATGTCCCAGTCTAGTTTTGGCTGTTCCATCTGCCTTTTACTCCCTCCATCTACTGCCATTAGAAAAATGGGTAACATTTTACAGGTCCGCAAATTTCATGGTAATTAGGTGATGATTAGCAAGTAACCTATTTCGAATTTCTTTGGAATTAATGCCAAATTACCCCAATATTTACCTCAAAATGTATCGGAAATTACTTTATTATAAACATTATTTAATAATTATAAGCTAAAATAGCATATAATGTTTAAAATAGGGCCCTTAGGCTTGAGTTTTTTTAAGAAATTTTAAAGAAGTTGTTTGCTAATTATTCTATTTACCAGCAAACATGGAAATAAAGCATATCAATTAACTTTGTATTCTTTTCCTGGAAATGTATTAAATAAATTACCAGCTATTGGGAAATAGCGGAATATAATTATTAAATAATGTTTATAATAAAGTAATTTTCGATACATTTTGAGGTAAATATTGGGGTAATTTGGCATTAATTCTAAAGAAATTACCATGAAATTTGCGGACCTGTAAAATTAAGTGTTACAAAAAAATGTTTAGCTTTGTTTGTTCTGGTAGACGACAGTGTTGCTTTAACATAATTTCCTTCTCCTCCAGGTGTATCTCAGAGTTCCAGTCTGTCAAATGGTCCTCTGGCATCCTTCACCACGGCAGGAAACCTACGTCGTTTAAGCCTCAACTCTGACAATCAAACGGGATCATGGAAAATCCGTGTTAACTCTAATAGCCCCTACTCTGTTAAGGTCGCAGGTCAGTAGTATGATAGAGATCACATATAGCCAATGAGAGTTAAATGAGAGGAATTTTCAAAAGATTATATTTAGCAGGTCTTTGTTTACAGTTGCGTTTGCCATTGCCCTTGATCTGATTTGTGTGTGTGTGTGTGTGTGTGTGTACACCAGGTCAGAGTTCATTGAACTTCATTTATAATCTGGTGGAAGCTCACGAGGGAGCCCACGGGGACTACAGTCTAAAGGAGGGACGTCCTCTTTCAGGTCAGACCACTTTCCTAATTATTCTCATCTTCATTTTTACAGTTTGTACAATTCTCTTGCGGTACATGTATAACATTTAGCCTTTTTCTCTTTGTCCTCAACAACATCCATCATCTGCCTTTTACAGTACCCAAAAATGTTAATAGTCCAACCCATCAACCCTAAACTATTCTGTCTCTTCCAGATCGAGCCTCTCAATCTTCTTTAGTTATGTACAAATACAAAGATACTCATCTAGTTTCCCTTTCTCTCTTTTCACGACTTTCAGGTAGTAATGTCAGCCTCTTGGTCTCTGTGACAGGAAGTGACACAGTAAAGGTCACGGAGGTCACTCTGTTTGACAGCTCAGGGCCGACAGAGGTCAACGGATCACTACAGGCATGTCACATATCACACTTGATGATACACTTGGATATTCAGTAGCTAAAGTGACCCTCACATCTTGAATATCAGAATGCCATTGAATGACTTTAACAATATTGTTTGCAAAGCAATGAGATTGCAGGCAAATAGTACTAAAAACTGCAGTTAATAGTAGTCAAACTCTTACTTTCTCTTTCTGTCCTCCACAGTCGGTGGGAAGTGGTAACTTCCTGGTGACATTCAGTGGAGTCCCGGCAGGCAACTTTGTGGTTCGCCTGAAAGGAGAGGACAGCAGCTCCACCTCCAGGGCAACACCGAGCAGCTTCCAGAGACAAGCCCCCACACAGATGAAGACCTCCAGCATCTCTGTTACTGTGAGCTCAGTCACATCCAGTTTCCTGTCTCAGTTCTTCAGTTTGCTTCAACATTTATAAACTAAATAATCAAAAAATAAAATGACCAGCGGTATTTCCTTCTACACAAATGAATAGTGCCGATGTCATCATAGACTAAGAGTCTACAGTGATGTTGTTCTCTGTGAGGCTGTGCATAGTGGTGTGGTGCTGATATTAAGAAGTATAATGTTTACCATGTTCACTATCTTAGTTTAGCGTGTTGGTATGCCAACATTAGCTAGTTAGCACCAAACCAAGCGTGTCAAAAAAAACTGCAGTTCTTCAAATGGCCACTTGAGGCTCAAAAAGGGAGTCAATCCCCATAGACCCCCATGTTAAAATGCCCAACTTTACAGAAGAAATAAACATGTTTACAGCCTGGTATGAAAAACGATTTTGGTCTCTAAAGCTAATTTCCCTGTTCATGTCAACTGTATGAGGGGTGAATTTTTATATAACTCACCAATTTAAATTATATTAAGGCTAAAAGTTAGACATAATGGAGGCATATTTAGGTTTAGGTAATAAAACTACAACTTCTTTAGGTTTAGGAAAAAAAACAGTTACGTTTATGGAAAAACATTGTGTTTTAGGTTAAAACAACTACGAACACAAAGACAACTACACATTGTTGGTTTCACACAGGATGTGACCTTCAGTCTCCTGGGTGAAAACCCTGAGTTTAACGCCTGACTTCTGCTTCTGCTCCTGTAATAGTTACTACAGGCGCTAGAGGTCGCTGTTGTGTTCTTTTATACCTTATTTCAGTGATCTACCATGTGAATAGATGATAAAACCTACTAGTGGGTGTAGTAGGCCCCTATTGACCCACATCTATGGTGCTTATAGTAACCGATAATGCTTATTTAATAGCCTGACAACAATCTATTCGGCTGAATTTCTAACATCCTATCGTCTGTTCCACTCACGGCTACCACGATACAGGCAAACACCCACAATTCCATGCAATGCAAAAATATATGCATGACTATATTTCTCTCTTTACTCCCCTCCTACTTCCCCTTCACTTGTTCAGGCCCAAGCCAACAACACCAACATAGAACCAGGCTCCACCATCTCCGTCCCTTTCACAGTCGCCGCAACCACCAACGGAGTTGTTGACGACTCTGCGACCGGGACGTTCACTGTGCGAGCCAACAACGACCGCAGCTATGCTTCAACTTCACCCAGCACCGTCACCGTAGCGGCGGGCGACGGAGGCAAAGCCAACGGCACCGTGACCTTAACGGTACCAGCCAGCACTGCATCAGGAACAGACGTGACCCTTACCATTGAGGCAGAAAATGCAGCTGCCACCGACACCAACTACGCTGTCCTCCGGTTGTCTGTGGCTGCCAAGGTAAGAGGGAAAACTCATGCACTGTAGTTGGAGCCAGAGAAGAGTTTGCTGGCAAGCAGTATGTGCAACATTTTCCATGTATGTGTTCGATTCTGGCATAATGACTCCTTCTTTGGCAATTTATTTTCTTTGATTTGATGGGGTTATTGATGCTTTTTGGTTACAATATACTAAAGTTTGTCATAACTCGTTAAAATGCCATTCATAGCTGCCCAGTTTTTCTTCTGGTTCTTTGCCTTTTTCTTAATGCTTTGTATGATGCCTCATTCCTGTCCCAATTCTTCATCTCTCCCACTCCCTGTTTCTGTGCCTCCAGGTGACAGATATAACCCGCCCAGTGTGCCAGCTAGTCAGTTCATCCACCAGCTGTCCGTCCTCTTCATCGCTCTGTGCTTCCTCCC
Source organism: Adelosebastes latens (assembly GCA_916700685.1). NCBI lineage: Eukaryota > Metazoa > Chordata > Actinopteri > Perciformes > Sebastidae > Adelosebastes > Adelosebastes latens. Next base: position 117,389 of record CAKAKR010001168.1, on the reverse strand, counting down.
AGTGGCTATTCATCGCTAATCTCACCGATGGCATCAATGGAACTGGCATTGAGAGCGTCACCGTCCGCCAAGGGAACGGTACCCTCAATACCAGCACAGTGGCTGGAACAGGGGGTGAGAACGTCACAGTGGCGACCTACAAGGCCTCTTGCTGTTCGCAGAACGTAGAGCTGGCTGCTGTGGACAAAGTAGGAAATGTGCGGACATGTGTGGGACAGGCTAGAGAATCTGCCACGGCTGCTCCTGTGACTACAGCTGCAGTTAACACAACATCCACTGGAGGGCACACATTGAGCATATCACACTGTCTCTGGATCAGTGTTGTGGTTTCTCTCTTTTGGAAGTAAAATGGATAAATTACACTATTATAGCACATGAATCACAAGTGTCCTCTCAGATGTCTCAGGTGTGTTTGAATTACCGCTGCTTGAAGAACATTTTTTTCCTTCCATTTGAATGAAATCATCGTTACTGACATCTCTTTAATTAACTATTATTAATTTCTTGATGTAAAAATATATATTTTTTATTTAATTTGATCATTTTATTTTAATTTGCTGCTTGGTGTTTTGGATATATATATATATAAAAAAAAGAAGAGTTAATTAAACTATTTATTTATATTCCTGGTGGTGTGTACTGCAATGCAATGACTCGACTAAATGCAAAGATCAAAGTCCTCCAACCTTTCTCTTGATTACTTTTCCACATGTTGTTTTTAGGGTTTCAGTTACATTTCCTTTACTGTATATTTTGGTGGCAAATTTGAGAAACACTGTATTGAGAGGATATTCAATTTAAAGAGAAGTATGTTGAAATATTTTGTGATGAAGAGGTGGAATTTCCCCTCTCTGGTGTACCTTCAGTAGATTCTCTGCCCTGTCTACTTCAATTAAAGGACCTGAAAACCTTTTCTCTTGTTTTTAGTGATGACGTCCTATTATAGATGTGCAAAGTTCGGACAAAGTTACAACAGTTTTGGTTATTTCATATGAGAGTTTTCTGTATTTTGTGTTTTTGTCTGTGCACTACTAAAAACGTGATGTCATGTTATATCAGAATTTGATGACGGTAGTGGAATTATTTGCTTTTATACCATGGTCTGGGTGAATACTCAATACTGATTGGCTGCAGGGTGTCCATTAAGTAAGGGATAATGTACAGCAAGCCGGTCATTGTTGTGAAAGAAACCCCGACAGTTGCGTCGGGGTCTCTCATCACCCTGAAGGGGTTTCTTTCACAACAATGACCCGCTAGCTGTACATTATCCTGCTTATTACACGGCTACTTAACTTAAATAATCAATAATTTGACACAAAAATGGTCCGCCAGAGTCCGACATCAGAACTGCGCCCATAGCAACGGTCTGTTATAAAGAAATAACAGACCGTAGAACGCCGTGATTGACCAATCAGAATAGAGTATTCAACAACGCCGTGTAATAATTCCTGATAAAGGACACCTACTAAGTAGTTACAGTGAAACAGTGAAACTGTCTATTCACCTGGCTACATTAAAGAATGAAACATACTCACTGATACTTTGAAAACAAGTTGAATTTCATGATCGAAACTTTTAGTATCTGTATTTCTGTTTCTATTAATCCACACAGGATTGTATTAATACCTGTGTTAGGATCTATAATTTAGTATTCATGGTATATTAATATATACTTCTATTGATTTCATTAATAGTATTACTCTTTGTGTCGACCTGTTTGGACATCTCTTCTCTCTGTATGAGATTAATTGGTCAGGGGAGGCATGTGATTGGCAAAGGTCCAAAAAGCAGGAAAATGTACGGAGCGTTTGCATCCACCCACGCCACACACAAAACACTACCAGGCCCTGATCAGAGCCTACCACCTTCATATATCAGATTGCTTTTTCTATGTTTAACTGGTGGAACGTGCAGAAAGCAATCATTCTACCTCTCCAGCACCACACACAGGACTCAATATTGAGCTTTTTCATGTTTTTGGAGGGTAACGTCAAGAAAATTTGAAGGTTTTTGACTGAAACATTTTCAACCAATATTATTACTTTAGATAACGCCCAAAAAGGTTACGATATTGTAACCCTAGTTCTATAAGCACAGGCGGAGCCCTCTTTTGGACTCTATGGGTAATACTCTCTTCCAATCACATACACGCAGATGGAGGTCGGTGATGAACCACTCTAGGGTGTTTCAGCTCTCAGGCAGATGTGCCTGCTGAGGGTCTCTTTCTGTCTCTTTTTATGCAGCTCATTCTCATCACGCCCCTGAAGACTGATGTAACTTTACGCGCTGACTCCCAAACTGGCTTTTAGCTACAGAGCCGGTCTAAGGATTATGAGAACTAAGCCGCTGCTTCAGGCCCCCTTGGCAACCAGAGGGAGTTATGTTTACAGACACATAGGCACTTGATAATTGATACTGTGCACTGTTGTTACGCTTCCCCACCAGTAGGTGTCTCCACAATACTGTGTAGAGCAATAAACGGGATACAGACAGGTGAAGAAGAGTACACAGAGCAGTAGAGAAGTGCAGTTCATGTTCATGTTACGGAGACGATGTGATGAGTTTGCTGGAACTGAGAATAAAGCAAAACGTATAAGCAACGGTCTCCTGTGTTTGACTCACCAACACAACAGGGCCTCGCAACGATCGAGTGGAGGACTGGCCGTTGGAGTGAAGTGGTTGAAGTGAAGAGGAGCTCTCTTGATTGATGGGCAGGTGTGCTGATTACAGGAGACTGGCAGAAGCATTGATTGCAGATGATGTAGTGAGAAGGAGAGAGAAAGGAACAGAAGGGAGGAGGGAAACCAAAACACACCAAGCACACGTCACTCATACGAAAAGGCAGAAAAATACTCACTCACTCACACCAGGCTGGCAGGTGTCACGTGGAAGGACCGTGACAGGTGGAATAGCAATAGGTCCTTTCAGCAGCACTATTTTATATCTCATTGCAGGATAACACAGGTGTAATTAATAACATTAATTATGACCCTGTTCCATTTAGGCCCTGGTATTGTGCACGTTGGCTCACTGGAATAGCTGCGGCACACAAATTAGAATGGGACCATAATTAATTTTATCAATTACACTTGTGTTTACCCCAAGGCCTATGGAAGGAGGCTGGGACATGGGCAAACATGGGTCTTGGGGTATAACACATGCGCAGTGTAACTTAAGATACGGTCGTGCGTTGAGATTGGCTTAATTTCGGCGAGTGCAGACCAGATTTTACTGTGCATGTGTTATACCCCCAAAGACGCGTTGATGACACGTGACCCAGCCTCCTTCAATAGGCCTTTATGCTCAAATTCTCTAGTCTTTTTTTCGAAACCGCATACTATACTAGTAGTACGTACTGATTTGGCCAAAATGTAGTATGTAGTATACAAACAAAAGCAAAATCTACAGTATGCCAAAAATACCTGGATGTCATATTGATTTGGAAAAAATCTTCAGTATGCATCGGATCAGTCTACCTTGCCTACTATATCCCACAATGCAAAGCGCTGGACCGGTACAGGCAACAGTTTCAACAACAGCACCCAAAAACGGCTTGTTTTTTACATTTTTGGTAGCTATTTCATTACTAAATTCGCTTCTGAAAATGTTTGAGGCGAGAAATCAACTGTGTAGATTTTAATTATTGACAGTTTTACAATATTAGATGGAGTTTAGAAGCTCTACAAAATGCTGTGACAGCTCGCTACCTCGCCAGCCGGGCAGTCACGCTCACAGACCGCTATGAGCTGGCTGGAGCTCTCTCTAGAGACCGGTCTCGTAGAAAAGAGGCTTTTATTTCCTTGTTGACGGTTAGTTTGTTTAAATATCACAACACAAATATCCATTATAAAATTAACAGGAACCTGTGGTTATCTGCTTTTTTCAGTTGAAAAGCTCCACAACCTGCAGGATCTTATAAAGTAAACAAACATAACATAAACAAAAAAAATCTAAGTTGTATTTTTCAATAATATTACAATAGTGGTTCATTTTTTTGTCCAGTGCTTTAAGAGTTGGTTTAAAGGCAAAAGCCTCGTCTAGCATACTGCAAAATACATCGCTTTCACCGTTTCATACTGCATACTACTGAGAAACGCAGTGTGCAGTATGTACTGTATACTGCGCTCGTCAGTAGTAGGCGGTTTTGTAGTAGTTAAAGTTCAAAAATACCAATAGTGTATGAAAGATGTGGAACATTGTAAGGTAAGGTTAGTTTTTCACTGACAGTGTAAATAAGTAGAGAAAAGCCTGAAAATGTCCGTGTCTTGAGTGTATGTGTGTGTGTTTGTGTCAAACTGCACTAATTGGCTAATCTCAATCAACTGTGTCTGTGTAGCAGCAATCAAAGGTTGCCATGGTGATGGTCACTGCTAAGTGAGTCCTCAGTCAGACAGGGCATTGCATAGAAGTTAAGCTGAGTCGCACCTCACATACGCCTGCTTCCCAGACAAATACCGTAACTCCTATCGCTTATATTTTTTATGTGGGAAGTTAGGACCCTCTGATGAACACATAGTGTGAGATTTGTGTGTGTCGTGTCAAAATTGTAATCATGGGAGCAGGTTAGAAAACGGATACTGTTTAAATGGTTGGACCAGATGCATGTTGAGTGAAGATCAACATCAGCAAAACATACATTTATGTGAAACATTCATGGTGAACAGAAAGAATAACACTGCTGCAATAGCTAGTAAAGTTTATTTGTCTATTTCAGAAAAAAAGTAAAACAATTACAACAAAGAACCAAATGAACCTCAAAGGGCAGTAAAAATATAACAAACACAATAATAGTTAAAGTGGAAGAACTGAGAGCGACTTCCAGCAGCCGAACACGAATGGCACTTTTGGGACCCATTTCACAAAGCAGCATCAATGTAGAAAGCTGAATCAGCCAGTGAATTACACCGGGCTGTTTCTGGTTTTCACTCGGAGCAGTTCAGCACAGCTAACTCAGTGATCCTGGTTGGTGAGACGGGTCCCAGTTATCAGGAGACAGCAAAACAGCCTGGCCGAACGCAAATTGCATCAGGGGGGAGGGGGAGGAGGAGCGAAAAGCTTGGTCCTTTTATCCAAAGAAATGATGATAAACTAATTTAGATTTTCCTTCAAACAATACAGCAACCACAAATTCAAAGTACAGCAGGTTTACTACAAAAAAAGAGAAACAAGAGAAAAAGCCAATCACCTCTGAATTACCATGGCAAGTAAACGTCAAAGCAGCCACCCCACTAAAAAAAGAAAAGCTTAATTTTGTGTTACAACTTGTACAAATAAGTTTGTCCTGCAGGGTCACCAAAAGCAACTGGAGAGTCAAAAGTGCACCACTACGATGAGGAACCTTGATACTCGATTGAGAACTTGACGGAATTCAGTATCCTCGATAGATGACAATGACTTCATAGATAAAGACACATATTACTCCTAGAGATTAAAAGAAACGTTAAATTCATGTCCGCGGAGACGTCATCCTTATCACACAAACACTAAAGAATATCCTTCTCTGTCTATTTGAAATCTTTGAGCACATTCGTGTCACATCAGGGATGCAACTTGGAACAGATTCAATGTAAGAAACCTACTCAGTCATTAACAATAGTATTTACAATACCTAATATGTTACTCTTTTAAACAGAGCAGAACAATAATGTTACACAATTGGATATTATTTTGCATTATCTTTAATAGCCCATGGTAGATCAAATGTATCCCTGGATCTCTGTGTTCCTGACAAGAGAGATGGTCCATACCAGAGGTGTAAGTATGTATAATCTATACATAATAGATCAATACAGAGGGCCAATAACTGGTATATAACATTTTTATCCTCAAAAGGCAAAAGACAAAAGCTACAGTTACAGATAAATAGCTACAGTCGTTTTGATTTTTTTTTTTTTTTAACAAAAGCAAGTGAGAAACTGTACATAATATTAACAATATTTTATGGCAAGACCACTGAAGACTCTCTCCTCGGACTGCTCTCTTCGAAGTCACTACGCTGTATTAGAGGACTTTGGTCCAACAAACCCAACAAGACTGTTACACATTTCTTCATTGTCAAATAAGGTGTCAAAGACTGGCAAAGTGCAAAATGCATTTGCGCTGTAAAGTTAGAAGAAATTGGTATGACTGGGGGAACAAAAATGTACTAATTTAATAAAATATAATAACAAACTAACCCTGATACTTGAGATTTCTGGTGATGTAGTTTGATATGATTGATTTGACCACATTATCTTGTAGTTTAAGCTACTGTATTATGGGGCTCTAGCCCATTTTCCCTCTTGGTTCAATGCAACATTTGAGATAGAAAACAGGCAAAGAAATGCAATGACATTTTGTGTTTCTAAAGATGAAATATAAGAGATTTTGGTGTACTCACATGTAGGTGATGATACAATAGTTGCATGCAGAGGCACTGAGTTGAAAGAGTTTGTAGGCCTATATTCTCTGGGCATGCTTATGTTTCACTCAAAATCTGCTTTTCCTAATATACAAAATTGTTAAAGAGCTTCCAAAGTTGGCATTCACTTTTTTTACCCCCATACAGTTGCATCACCAAATATACTGTACCAATTCATTCATTTACAGTATATACATATATACTTCACATAATATGTATATATGTTGTGCACATTCCATGCAGCATATAAAAACCCTTTCTTTGAGTAATATCATTGTGTGGAATAAAGGGGGTTCAAAGAATAACCTGTTGTTTTAGATTGTAACTAGCAGTACTAGCCCGGCACAAATAAAGGGGCACTGCGAAGGGTGTTCCTGTTTCAAAATCATTTTCCGCGCCCGCCAAAGCGCTTGTTCGGTATTACCAGCCAGCACTTGCAAAGTCAAAAAGTATCAACACTTCCGCAAAATGCTATGCAGCTAACAAAGCACATACTCAAGTCAGCTTGATGCATGTGCCCTTTGAGTTGTCATTGCCTCCACTGTGCACAAAGACCAGTCAATGCTTAAAAACTCCCCCAAAATGGCCTTGTTCCTACATATGACAATAAAGTGACTTGATAAAATTGGATCACGTTTTTGTCACATGAGATGTCCAGCATTAGTTTCAGGCAACATTTTACTTTTTTTGTTGTATTGACCTCTCAGTCAGCTTGAGTAAGATATATGCAGTCATAAACTTCCAACTAATTCAGAATCATTAAACTGTCATGCTAAAACCGCAAGTGCAGATATAACAACAGCTTAAAAGGTACAACGTTACTGCTAATAATATGCAAACGCTCCAAGGTTTCTGATGTGTAAACATTCCAAGGGTTAAGTAGACTGGTATAGTACATACAATAGTTGCGGTATTGTCATATCCGTGGAGGTATAAAATGTGGCTGTTTGGCAATAAGCAGGGTGAGAAAGGTTGCGGTGATATCCCTGCCTTTGGAGTGTGAGCCAGGTAGAGTCGGGGAGACCTGAGGTGTAAACTCTCTGTGATTGTACTGATCTTGCATCTGTTGTATAATTGGAGTTTGGGATGGAAAGCATGGGTGCAATCTGATCCGCGGGGCCAGTTAAGACGGCTCAGGAAACAGTTGCTAAGTGATTCTGTTGTGTGGGTACTTGGCTGACTTATATTAGATCTACTGTGCTACTCTAGTTTTTCTCATTGATTTCCTCTCTAATTTAATACATACAGCCATTTTACAGACTGAAGAAAGAACAATATTTGTCAGGCATTCATTCGCGCACGTTGTCCGAACTAATAAATACCACTGGCTCTGTGGTGCTAAGGCAACTACTTCATAGTTCAACAGCTTGAAAGCAATCAGCTCATCTGATTGAATAAATCATAAGGAAACAATAAGAATATTTATTTATATGGCGCTCAACAAAAAAATAATTAGGGATGCACTTTGTTTTGATTAGACATCACAGGTGGTTGTTATAATAGATGAGACATGTGGCTGGAAGAGGACGTCAGCCACATCAGGGTGGCTAAGCCTGCAGCTGCCTGGATGGCATCAGTGACGCTGATGTGGACTTCTATTGTGATTGGGACCGTTGTGTGTCCGGGATTATGGCAAATCATTGGATATGGCTAGAGAACATGAATGTCTGGCCACTGGTGTTTGGAGGTTAGGCTAGTCTCGTTGGGCTACTAAGACAATGGCGTTGGGGGGGGAATAAGTAAAGCACAGGGTAGGGGAAGACATCCCAAGGTCCCTCTACTGCTCGTCCAACTCAGCAATATCAGAGTTGCAGGAGGGCGGTGTGGATGATTGGACGTGGTTTGATACGGGTAGTGGGCTCGGGGTAGAGCCCTGGGGGACACCACTTGGGTCAGGGTCGCGAAGGGTCAGGGTTTCTGGAGCAGACTTTTTGCGGGGTCGGTCCTTGGGGACAGAGAGGGACTCGGGCGCGTCAGTGCACATGGGGGTGGTGGGGGCGCTGGCAGGGCCGGTGAGGGAACAGGAGGACAGGGGCGTGTCGCTGATGGAGATCGACGGCGGAAAAATCCCGATCTTCTCGTTGGTGGCCTCCTGGATGGCGCGCTCAAACTCTCTCACCTCATCCATCGTCATGTCTGGATTGGAAAAAAGATCCATTAAGATGAGAGGAAGAATTGGAAGAGTAGTTTTCTTTTTTTTTTACTCTTTGTTGACAATTTCAGAGAACAAAAGGCTGTAGCTCCATAACTTCAAGTCATTATTAGAGCCACAGACATACCCAGAAAAACACACATCAAAGTCAAAACAACGCTGAAAAAAAAAACATATTCAAAAACAAGTAGTATTTTTTGTCAGCTAACATTGTGTTATTTAAATAGAGCACAACAGTGACCACTCACTTTTTGAACAGCTCCGGTTCCGGAAGTGAATTTCACATTTATTTACTATATTGACGTTTCAGAAAATCTGTATATAAAGAGTTTTAGGCGTGGAAGCAAGCCAACCAGCAACGAGATGAATCGTGACCATAAAACATTTGATTCCGAGCAAAAAAAAACATTGGAAAACAGAATAAAAGCAAAGGTACAAGACTATGTACAGAATTATTTCAAGAGTCAACGAACTACTCATCCCATAAACTATTACGAATGGCAACCTGCCACCTCTGGAAACTCCCAAAAAACGTTTAAACTAACCATTGTCAATATAAAATGAAGACCGATTCAGCAACTGCATGCCTCATTTCTCGCCTCAAATGTTTTCAGAAACACATTTCGGTAAACTATTTTTGGAATATAAGAGAATGTTTCCAAATGAGACACCATGTTGGTTGCGTTTGAAATCCTGGAGCAGACCACGGAGTAGCGCATAAGAGCACATACTCTGACTAGGTTTTCGCGGCTGTGGTACACATTTTCATGGTAATAGTGAGCTCCACCAATCAGAAACGTCGCTGTTACACTTAGGATTGTGGGTAGTGTTGTACCTTTCTGTGACATTGCGAATAAAACATATTTTTCTTAAATCAAAGTCGATATCATACGGACTTGTGGCTTCTACAGGAGCATATACCATCGTTTCACAATCTCGTGGATGGTGGTAAGTCTACCTTGGATGGTTACGATATTATGGCTAAGGAATCAAATCTGCAATTCAGAATATGAATGGGATTTTCACTTCAGGAACCTCACAGATGAGCTCCATTGCCAAAATGTTTCTAGTGTTCATTTGTTCATGTTTCCTAGATACCTTTTCATACCTTTAGAGACTTGAATGATCATATTCTCTACACACTCAACAGTATACTGTATGTATGCATTGTTTGACTCAATGTAGGACAGAATGAGTAGACGTATGTGGACAGCTATATGCAACTGTGACGACTGTCACCAACGCAACGGGGTCAAGTATGAGACAGAGCTGGGCCAATGGAGTACAGAAACAATGAAAAAAACACATACGCTTGCTTTGTCATGGATCTCTATGTCATCCAGTGAAGATGGGTTTGTTGTGGAATGCTCTTGCTGCTCATGGCAAACTTTAATGTTGGTTTTCTCATGCATTTGTCTCTCGTAATCCCGCACGTCATCCAAAGTCATATCTGGAAGAAGGGGGGACGGGGGGGTAGGGGTGGAATGAGGAGTCGAAATGTTGTTTACTCCTCTATAACGGCGCTCCAGCTGACGAACAGGTGGGGGGAGGAGAGGATGCGGTGGCAAAGGTGCATTCCATGGGTGAGTGTAGCGTGTTTTTAACGGATGATTAGAGCTTTTTAAAAGTTAAAGCTTTAGAGTGCTAGCTTCCCATTCCCCAGCCACATCAGGAAGGAGGGAGAAAAGAAGGTCAAGGACGTTTCAAGATTAAGGAAAAGCGTGAACAATCCACACCCAAAGAAGAGGTTGGATCATTGGAAAGCACAAGAAAGCAACACCTTATTCTCCGGGCAGAATCATTCCCAAATGTGAAAGGATTTAGGGAGTAATTCAAGCATCCAGGCTGTAGGGAACTGTGGTATAAAGGGTAGTGGTTAAAGGGAGAAGAGGAGAGTAGTATGTTTCATGGCAAAGATAATGGGCTTGTTATCTTAGTGCCCTACAGCTATGGAAAAAGCTCAACAGCTGAGAGTGAGTAAATGTGTTGCAGCCACTTATGGCTGCAAACAGGGCTGCCTCTTGAGCAACCTGACTCTCAGAGAAGCAGACAGAGGCAGCTTTCATGTTTCAGTGAGAGCATCATTCTTCACGGATGTCAATTTCCAATTATTCCTTCATGAAATTGCAGCATCGTTGGCAATGTTTATACCCGTACACAAGCATAAATATGCCTTTTTCTGGATTTAATATGAAAAATAGTGCCAAATACTGTTCAATTTATTAAAATAGTATTACACCATTACACCATTACTTGAATCTCAATAAACTGATTTATATGAATTTCTCCAACATGAAACATGAAAGAGTGTGGTTTAAGAGTCATTTTTATCGTGCAGGTTTCATTTGAATACAAACACTGTGACCGTGCCCGGACACGACAGTACAGTGTTTGTCATTTAGTGGGTTAGCGGTGACACCAAGAGAAGGATCCATGCTGTAGGAGAATGAGCAGGGCTAGGCAGTGACAGGGTTAGATGCAGGTGGAGTGATTTTTTCATGCAAATAAACAGTTATCACACAACTGTGATTTATACAATCAAAGTAGCTATGAAAGTGCTAACATTTCAAAGAATAGTAGTAACATAACACTTAAAGAAGGGTTGTATATTTAAGGACATACAAGTACATGGACAATATAAAGGTCTTACAAACTAGTTATGTATTCCTTAGCAGTTATTCAGAATGAAAATGGATTTTTTTCATCTATGAATTCATAAAATGAAGATGCTCCATACTTATTTATATAGGAAAGGTAAATGCTATTGTGTAGGAAATGCATTTGTGATGCTCCTTGTTGAAAGGTGGAGTGTATAGAAAGCAGCACTGTAGAAAAGGGCTGATAGACCTACCGATCCACTCATCCACCCAGGCAAATGCCTGTCTGTGTCCCAGCAGCAGCACATCCCGAACCACCTGTAACACAGAAAGTAGTTACTCGCACAACATCTTTTTATAAATCAATGTTATTATGTTTAAAAGCAAAATATTCAAGATTCAGACTGTAGACATATGGTTATGGAGACTCTAGTCTTTAGGATTTTAAATTAGAATTTAGCTCAATGGCAAAACTGCTTTAAAGCTACTACCAGGAACTTTCATTTTGTGTTGAATCTCTCATTTTACTGCAGCAGGGTCTGACAGTCTGTCCTGCACAGTCTGGGTTCTGGTTGTCCTGTGCCACCCCCTCCCTCCAGCGGGCCCAGCAATATGGCCTGGCCCCCCAGCAGCATGGGGTCGGTGTTGGCTCCCAGCCATGGATGTATTAAGAGAACTGGTTACAGCGTTGGAGGCAGGGCCCCGTTCATTCCTATGAAGTTTCTCAGTGGCGCATGATGCCAAAATGGCTCGACCCACATGGAGTAGGCGCAGTAGCGTCCGCTCGGTCACATGGCTCGGTCACGGGGTCACAGCCATCACGGCTCGCTAACTCCGCCTCCCAGCTCTCGCTCCAGCCTCGGTCTGGGTCTCATTCACATGAACGGAGGAAGGGAAATAACTCTGGATTCAGCTATTAGTGCATTTTACAACTTTTAGGACCTAATGATTTAAATAAGGGCTATTCAAGTGTTCATACTGGGAAGTTGATTCACCTCAAAAAAAATTATCGTCTGAGTTACAGACGTCTCTTTCCCAATATAAGTCTGGGAAAAAGTCTTTTTGGGCCTAATGGTATCACGTGACGGACACAGCTCTCCACCTCCCGCCGGAGTTCCAACTGCAGGTCAAAGGTGGCAGCAAAATCTGATCTGGCTGCAGGTCGCTGGCGGAGGTCCCACCGCAGTCTAAGCTGAAGGAGTTTCTGGTGAAGCTGCATGATTTCGTTGGAATCTGACCCGGTGGCACCGGGAGTAACTATACAGAAATAGCCAATCTTCTTGCTGAGGGTCTTACTTATTTATGCAAAAATACATATGTAGTTCATATACTGTAGAGGCATCAATATTAAATTCAGACTGTTTCATAACCAGTTAAAAGTTCCTTGTCGTAACTTTAACCAGCTGCTTCAGAGCAACACAATAGACAATTGCTTTTTTAATAACAATGACCAACTGGTTTGGAGGACTGGACCAAAACAAATGAACACAGCCAAGCAAAGAAGTACAGATGGAAGGATTTGTTTCTGTAACTTAAAGCCGAGGTTCGACTTAATGTACGACTGAAATGAAAGATCTCACATTCATCCCACGGGCGACCTCTCACCTTGTGCACAAACTGCTCCACACGTGTCTGCAGTCCCCACACCTCAAACTTGACGGTGACCAGTTTGTACGAGCACATGATGGGATCCTGGGTGTCCCTCCAGCCCTCCTGAAGAATCCCCCGCGACGTCTTATCTGACTTGAAGTATCGCAGGTCCTGCGATGGGGAGGGGGGGGAATGAACACACGCACGTTTAATATTACAATAATTAACCCAAACCTTCAGGCATCGTTGTTTCTGCACCCCAGCGGAGAGCCTAAAATGACATGCACGACTGAATGCCAGTATTAAATACCATTCGTATTAACCCCTCTGGTCCTTGGAGAATCTCTATCTGGGCTCATTAGAGCTGAGGCAATCTGTTATCAAACAGCTCTGAGGACAATTACAAGCTCTCACACTTCACAGACTATGAAGTATGAAAGGCTTTCAGACTCCAGATGAATGCTGTGTGAGATGGGAGAGGCATATCAAGCAGCAAATGCAGCTGCTAGACAAGTGGGATTGAGGTTTAAAGTTTGTATTTGGGCCTCAATATCAAATTTAACAGAAAATAAAAACATCAAGTATACTATTATCTTCCTTCTGAAGATCCTCATAGAGATAGGAGAACTTTCACACTGGAAATGATTGGATATAAAACAATTTAGATGACAGATCATACTGTTTTCATCTAAATCATGTTGTTTTACTAGAGCACTACCAGATTCAACACTACACTTACACCTCCTCAGCAGCGTTAACTCCCAGCAGCCACGAGCATCTACACACTCGCACCTCCGCAAGCTCACCTCGGACTCTTTATAGTAGCGCTCGGGGATCTCATCGTAGGCGATGTCGATGAAACACACCTCCCTCTCCTGCTCCTTCAGCTCGGTGTCAAAGATCTGAAAGCAGAACGGATCGGTTTGCCAGTGCTCACTGCACAGTAGCCTCCTCACAGATAAAAATACACCTCGGAAATGTGTCTCTTCCAGGTTACATCATCATCATCACATATGTGGCTGGCAAACCCGCCATTCTGCTTGACACAAGAGTTGGAAATTATTCACACTGTTACCAACGCTCGACTGTGCATCTTGTCACTATCGGTCCCCTAGACGCTCAGCCAAACAGTAGAGACATGTTGTACTTGCTTACATAACCAGGAGGTGGTGCTCCCTGCACATGTCAAGTAACACAGTGTTGATTGCAATTACTGTGTCATATGTTGATAAGACAAGTGTGCAACCTTGTTAGATTTTATGATTCTTTTTTTATTATTCTTCATTAGTTCTCATGTAGTTGATTATATGGACCTTCTTACTACAATAAATCAAGAATGAATGTATATAGGCTACTTTTACATGAATGTTTATATAGTATACAGTATATTATGGCCGAACGATTTTTAAAAAAATGTTTAAACTGTGATTAATTTGACTGATTGCAATATGATTTGCATATTAGAGGGAATGAAGGATAAAACATAAAATGATGATGGTGTGATTTCTGCAGTGTTCTGCTCCAAACAAAGACGTTTTCTATAGAATATGATAGGCCTGTAGGCCAGGACATCTCTGCAGCACAACAATATTTATTCAAAATGGTATTTTGACACACATTTCACCTCTAACAAATATTGTGCCTCCTGTAAGTTGAAAAGTGCAAAAGGGGGCTCAGATGTAGCTCAGTGTTTAGAGCGGGTCGTCCTTTAACCACAAGGTTGGCTGTTTGATCCTAGGCTCCTACAGTCTGCATGTCAAAGTGTCCTTGAGCGAGACACTAAAATCCCCTAGTTGCTCCCTGGGCGCTTACAGTAGCCCACTGCTCCTAAAATACTTAGGATGGGTCAAAAGGACAAATTTCATGTATGTACCTGTATGTATATGATGAATGTAATAAAGGTTTAAAGCTAAGGCCATATTACGATTTCTCTCAAATTTGTATATTTATGCAGTCTATTTATATACTAGTACACCCACACACACTTACAGTACAAATACCATCTCACGTGGACATCCTTGAACAGAGCTCTCACTACAGTGCTGGCCATATAGCCGCAAGGGAAAGTCTGTGTGTGTGCATTTAAAGTGAGGTTAGAGGCCACAGGCTTCATTTAAAGGATTTATCTTTCATTTAACTACTGTAAAGAGGGGGGGAGTGGGGGAAGCAGATATAAGAAACAGATATAGATACCCAATAACCTTCCACACGATATCAAAATGGTTGAGCAAAATGTTGCTCTCTATGACAAGTGGAAGTTTACTGTTACGGTTTACTGTTTCACACATTGTGGGCTAAATAGAGTGTACATTTATTATTATAAAGAAGTCTGAAGATGTTATTCAGTCATGATAGATAGATAGATGATAGATAGATGATAGATAGATGATGATAGATAGATAGACAGACAGACAGATAGATAGATAGATAGATAGACTATTACAGACTAAAACAGAATGGAGTGTGGTTGAAACAGAAACTATAAAGCTGAGCCTAAATCTTGGAATCAAAATAATAAAATCTTCTATCACGATAATTATACGTTTTTTTTACATCATAATTATGGTATATTTTCTGTATTATAAATGTATACTTTTTACATAAACATCCTGGGTAATGCAGCTTCCGTTTTTATTATTAATACATTATTGGTCGCTACATGCCTTTTCATCTTTTTTGAGCTTTGCCTCTCAACTGAATGTGAACTTTCTCTCTCACCAGATACATCCACCTCTTACCCTCCCCACCCCGTTTCTCCCTTCCCTCCTCCTCCTCCTCCTCTTCCTCTCTCTCACTTTCCCTTCTTTTCTCCTCCTCCCCTTCAAGGGTGCATTCTGTCATTTACAGTGTGTGATGAGCACTGCTGGCACAATAAGGGTGATATGTCAGCATGCATGAGTGCAGCCAAGCGACAGGAGGGGGAGACTGGGATGAAGAGAGAGAGAGAGGGAGAGAGAGGCAGAGGTGGATGAGAGGAGAAATGGAGGAGGTAAACAATGAAAAGGAGATGCAGTGGTGTGTGTGTGGTGGGGGGGTGTAATAAGAGGAGAGGGATGGAGTCACAGCGAGGGAGAGGAAAAGGAAAAGGGAGTTGAGGAACAGAGGGGGAATAAATGCAGAGACTGGCAAGGAAAAGGAAAGAGGAGGGAGGGAATGACAAGGAGGAACTGAACCTACAATGAGCTCGTACGCATCACTTTGCAAAATATAAATACACGAGTGTCTGAATGACTTGGAAGAATCCTTGGCTTATCGAAGCATTTTCAAACTAAGTTAAGTGGAATTTGAAGTAAATCATCAGACGTTTAACCCTCTGAGACCCGCGATCCCGACCGACTTTACTGTCTTTCAGAGGCTCTAGTAGGTTCAGTGTTAGGGCTAAAGTGAAGACACAGATATCATGTGAAACTAGAACACTTAAGGAATCCTTTGCTACCATGTCGGGAAGGAGGCTAAGTAACGCTCCAAAGTTGGGCTACATTTTAGGGAACATGGCCATTTTCAAAGGGGTCCCTTGACCTCTGACCTCAAGATATGTGAATGAAAATTGGTTATATGGGTATATATGGTGTTCCTCAAGGTCTTGGTGTCTTAAATGTGGTATTTTGGAGGGATTATTGATCATTTTTATCAATTCTCGAGTGGTAAAAAAAAAGATTAAATCTAGCACCAAATCATTGTAACAAATGGTATCAACCTAAAAATTCACAAAAAGTCTCAATCGCTAGTTTCAAGTCTTCTTCAATACAGCATGATGTTCATTTTGTAAATTATGGACCCATTTAGAGTCAGATAGACCATAAAGCAGGGGATGCTTTAGGGCATGACTACCTTGTGATTGACAGGTCGCTACCACAGCGTTGTCCGGTCTGGGAGTTGTCTGCGTTTTCATCTTAGAACTTTAACCTTTTCACAATATGTTTTTCAGTTCATGAACGATAATTGTAACATTTTGATCGCCTAAAGATGTCTTATTCAGAGTTCAGTTGTCATTAGCTCCACCCTCTCATGTCTCACTTCTGGTTGCAAATAACCAAGATGGCGACGGCCAAATCGCCGAACTTGAGGTTTCAAAACGGCAGTCCACAAACCAATGGGTGACGTCACGGTGACTACGTCCACTTCCTATTATGCAGTCTATGTGTGTGACCAATACAAAATAAAAAAAAACAGTGATAAAGTAAAGGGGGGTGAAAGGTTGGAAAAGTAGAATATGACAAAAGAAAAGAAAGAAAGAATGAAAAAAGTGTTTTCTCATTCTGCCTGCTGTGTAGTTCAGGAGTCCTGGGAGAGATAACAAGAGCAACACATGCCTCGGGACACATGTTAAAGCTTAATGTGTGTGTGTGTGTGTGTGACAGTGGATAGTGCTGGAATTTTGCATGTCATGTACTGTTACTGCAGCCTCCATTCAAACGGTGCATGATGTCCACTCACACACCCACTCATTTCCTGTCCACATATCCACAATTTTCTCCTCACATGCACCGTTCCTTCCTTTTCATTCCTCCGTCTTTCACTCCTTTCCACTTGTTTTTCCATTTGCTTTCTTTTGGACTCACACGCAGTGTCAAGACACCCCGAGTGGACAGATGTATGTTATGCCATCACAATCCAAGCATGGGGGAAAACATAACACTTGCTCAGAGAGAGAGAGTGTTGTTATGCAAAACACAGCTGCATTCGTATTATTTCACGGCATCCTTCATAGCAAATAACCAAACTGATTATACAATGTCATAAAACATGCAAAGCTTCTTGTTTGTTTGCCCTGAAGATGTTACGCAAAGTAGTGCAGCTGTATCATTGAATCATTGATTTGAAAGTGTGTGTGTGTGTAGACGATGAAATGCCGCTCTTATATCTCAGCTTGTACGCACACGTGTCAACAATTTCACACACGCATGTTTATGCAACAGAACTGCGATTTGTCTCCGTTTTTATTCACTAAGTGCATTTGCTGCAGGCGATTTCTGTTAGATTTAATAAAAATAGTCTTGATGTGTCGCCTTGTCGTGTCAAAGCAAACAAGCGTCAATCTAAAACGCCGCGGCACGTTTAATGCACGCTGACAGTGCGTCCATTTCTGTCTCCCTCTGCGCTTTATGAGTACATGTATAAAGTCTGAGACACATCAACAAGACGTTCGGGTGAAGTTTGGAGCCATTCCTCCCTTATACAATCACCAAATCACTGACAATTTGTAGCTAAATAAGAAGACATTAACCCGCTGGCCGCCCACCATGATATATTTCAAGCAATTTGTCTGTTGCACACCAACCCTACCATTTCTCTTCCTCACTGTCCAGGCAGTGGCAGCCTTTCATTTGATGACTAACGCTCCTACAAACTGGAGAGTGAAGTAAAATATGGAGAGAAAGAAAGTGAGGAGGCTAACAGCCCAAATGAAATTAGCCGCCAAACAAGTGGAGCAGTTATTGACAGACTCTCAGGGCGCATAATAATATAGATGGGATTGCAAATGAGGGTCTGAGAGTTGCCAGATCTGCCCGGATTTCTTTTACTAAACTAGCCTTAGCAGAGGTCTTGTTTTCGACCATATGTCTGAAATACTTTGTGTTTTAAATTGGCCTATTTTGCCGTACAGATTTATGTATAAGATGCACAGAAGATGGGTAGCAGATGTATATTAAGCTGAGAGATTTGTATGGGAGTTATAGCCAGACTATGGGCTGATATAAGATTATTGCAGAAATATCAGTATCGGTGTATCGACCCATCCCTCCTCCTGGATGAGCAGACATCGTACAAGGAGGACACACACTACTCTCCTTGTCCAACGTATCCTCATACGACGGTTCGTATGATATCTTACGAAAAGTTATTCCTCAGTTTTTTTGTGTTTTCCTACGAACGTCCAGCAACAAGTGACACAATTGTCAATTTCCACTGCAGTACTTTCAAAATAAACTTCCGTCTTCACATGAAACATCTTGGTTAGGTTTAGGCAACAAAAAGTACGTAGTTAGGTTTAGGAAAAGATCGTGATTTTGGTTAAAATAACACCGTCAATAGCGTTGACTTCTAGTTTCACACGGGGAACGAACACCGGTCTCCAGGGCTAAAGTCAGGTGTTTTTTGACCCACCCATCCACCCCGACCTCCTCCCTACGCAGCGTGTGTCGTTTTTTATACTTCCTGGTTCAGATTACGTGGATTACATACACATTTATTTAGTGGGACATACACAAATTACAGTGCATTACTTTTAGGTAAAGCTATGAACGGTGTATGAGAACAGCATCAAAGCTCTGGTAACAAACACAGTATACTCACGTTGTCATTGCATCCTTTGTTGTCCTCATATTTTGTCTCTATGTGGATGGAGAACTTGGGCAAGAATGAGCACTGTGGATGAAGAAAGACAAAGATGTGAAACCACAAAACACATGTGCTGTATTATGTGCTGAACAGTAGCCCTTCGTGTCATTGTTGCCATTGCTGATTTACTACCTTTTAAAGCATTCAAAGAGTAATTAGAGATGTTCTGATAATTTTTTTTCCTTTCCGATACCTAAACTTGCAGTATCGGCTGATACCGAGTACCAGTCCGTTACCAGCATGATTAAAAAAATACATAGAATCTAGGGGTGTCACGATTTTGATTCTAAATTGGAAATCGATCGAAATTGGCTTCCGATCTCGACCATCGAAATCAAAAGAAGGATCGACGATTATTATTATTTTTTCTCTGACCCCGCCCCCTCACACATGAAGTAAAATACAGCCATCTCACTCATGGTTTGGACTATAAACCAGCACTCTATAGTCCAACAATGGCATGTTTAAATCGAAAATCGAATTGAATCGAGACCTTAAAATCAAAAGTCAAATCGAATTGTGACACCCCCAATAGATACTGACATTTTCCTCGCTCTGACTACGGTTACTGTTACACTCTCCACTAGCCCCGTACTGTTGTTGTTTGCTATCGTTATGTGACAAACTACCTGCAATCCGTTCTTCTTCGCTCCTCTAAAACAGTAGTTGCCAGTGGCATTCATGATACAGACTGGCATACTCGCCGATACCCGGTCACGAATCTCGGTATCGGAACAAGAGTAAATGTACAAGTGGTGAACAGTTCATCCTGCAAAAAGGTAACACTCCTTACTTCTGGTAATAATGCAGATAGGTTACTTGGTTGGTAGCGTGTAGACTAAAGGGGACTTTTAAAGTACTTTTACTGAATTAACACTGACTGACAGAGACATTCTGTGTCTCTCTTTCTATGTTCCTCCTCATTGTATAACGCAAAACAAAGATCCAGGCTGTGATAGCGCAGCATGTCAATTTCTATCTCCTTGTCAAAACTGACAAAAGCCGAGACAATTCATAAAGACTTTTGTGAATCTTTTTGCCTAAAAACTCATCTTGGCATGGGTGTATCTACACTGACTCATATACGTGAACACAAAATGCCCACGCACACATGCAGAGACAACGTCTAGCATTCTGTCGCCGCAACATTGTGTTGTCTTTCCCCTCTTGTCCCTGCTCTCTAAAGTGGCGTGACTCATGCTGTCAACAGAAGCCCCTATAGCTAAGCCTAATCGGATGCACGTGTGTCTTGAAAATGTGTCTGCTTATTCTGCCAACGCTTCGTGTGTTTTCAAGGGTTAATCACGGGTCACACAGGCAGTTCTGCTTATTAGCAAAGGCACGCCCACTGGTGTGTGTGTGTGTGTGTGTGTGTGTGTGTGTGTGTGTGTGTTGGAGGGGTAAACTGAGATGTTTTGATCAGTGCAGACATGGAAGATGCAGGTCTTAACTAACAAAACCCAATCCCTTTGTAACAGCAAGTTATTGTGGCTACACTTCAAACAGCAGCAGACTTGATTCACTTCTGTACACACATTACAGCAGGGGTGTCAAACATACTGTATGGCCCGAGGGCCAGACCCAGCAAAGGGTCCAATCCGGCCCACTGGATGACTTTTCAAAGTGTGAAAATTGCATTTTGTTCATGCAGGAGCTGCCGGTGGAAAATGTCTTCGTCAAAAAGGAGAAAAGTGGACACAGTGGAGTTTTGGGTTTTCCAAGAAAAATGGATTAGTTCCTATTTGTTCACAGAGGTAAACGGGAAGCCAGTGTGCTCGGCGTGTTCACAGCACCTTTCAGTGCTCAAGGAATATAATATTTGGCAACCACTATCAGACTCATCATGGCCAAAAATACAAGAACTTGCTAAGAGAACTGTGAACAGAAAAGATGCATGATTTGTTGGCAGGTTTGAGGAAACCGAGAGTAGCTGAGAGATCGAGACATCTCAGGCTGTTCATCATCTGTTTTGTAAATGGATTGTTCATTAATTGTGGACATTTTCAGAATGTAGCCTACTTGTACCTCTTTATACTAAAAGAACTGCAAAAATGTGGAGGTGTTGTTATAGGTTATATGCAATGGTTTACTGTTCCGGCCCACTTGAGATCAAATTGGGCTGTATGTGGCCCCGTGAACTAAAATGAGTTTGACACCCCTGCATTATAGCTTCTAAAAAGAGTGAACCACAACTTTGCCCTGGACTGGTGCACCATAATAAAGACATGCAGTGTTACATATAGGATACTTACTGTATATTCTAGAGGCCGTGGCGTGAGGCGACACAGACATCGGGTCAGGGCAGAGACAGAACACAGGAATAACACAGTTAGTTATGTAGCCTCTTTAAATTTTCCACAGCATGAAAGGAAATGAGAAGGCCACAGTCAGTGTACCCCCAAACAATGTGTGAGACAGACAGGAACTGCATTAGTGTCTGTCACATATCTGACACCTCACATCATCCCCTCCCTTAGTGACTTTTCTTTCCTCTACTTTCTCGAATTTACTCTCATCAAAAAAGAAATTCCCTTTTATCTATAACTCCTCAGCTGGTAACACTCTTCCCTTAGATCAGGATCATTAAAGCATCACAGAAGTCTGTCCCGGGCACTGCGGCGGCTCTGATCTACTGGCTGCTCGTAATGTCGGTGAGTTACGAGGCAAAGCTTATTCCAACGCTGCTGCTGCTGCTGCGCGTTGGAAGTCAGCGTGGATGGAAAGCATTTGCTTCACGGCAAAACTGTAAACTTGTAAATACATGTCGGCTTTAACGTGTTTATATGTCAATAACATGTTGGCGCTCTCTCACACTATGTCTTCCTGGCAAACTGACACAGTGACTAACAGAAAGCTACGACTGATCAGTGTGTCAGCATTAAAGGAATCTACAGTCAGTGTGGGATGTTTTTTTTAGTCTAGAGCCGGCGCTGTCTCGTGTCAGTACCATCACCTTTTAGAGTTGAAGGTTATACTTTATTGATCCACGTTGTTTGTCTTCAGAGGTCTCTGATTTTTCACATTTAATTTACATTTTGCTTAGAATGCTGTAAAACCGCTGATGTTGCTGCAAGTTGCTCAGGATCCACGTGATAAAAAAAAGATCCTCTTCTTCTTTCAGAAATCACATATGGCAGAAGAGCGAGCATCAGAGTTTCCTGAATTATACAACACATGTCTGAAGTTTCCTTTCCTTTAAAAAATGTGGTAAAAAATGCAGTAGACATTAGCAGTCTCGAACCATGTGCTAGAAATGGCACTTCTTAATGCATCTTGAAAACTTTCTTTTCACACATTACTCCAACTCCCTAAAATTATCCAGTAAAGCGTTTGTAGCAAGTGGAGAGCGCTGAGTAAACTGACTGAAAAACACAACTTTCGGCCCACAGAAAACCAGTTGAGAAGCTGACCTTTAAGAGAAGTGTGACTGCAGAACTAAACTATTCCAGCCTGAGCTAATAATTGTTGCTCTATTTCTACACAAGATAAGTATTAGAGAGGGGGAAGTGTCTCTTATTGTTACAGCAGCTCACTGGATTTGACATGATGTGAGTTTGGAGCGCGTAAAGGCCTACGTGTACAAAAGACTCATTAGCTGACAGTCCAATAAAACAAATTTCCTCCTTCCTCACCTGTTATGGTGTAAGGGTAGTAGTTCCACGCTTTCTCCGTCACGTAGAAGATTTTGGGAACCACCGCTCGAGCCCAGCTGGGTAATTTACTGCAGAGAGACATGGAGGCAGACAGAGACAGATGAGGAGAGGGACTGTAGCAGTGAAGCAGGGA
>CAKAKR010001168.1:58008-94478 GCA_916700685.1 Adelosebastes latens | reverse complement strand
GCTTCCGTTATCGCAGCAATCATGAAAAACTTGTTCCACTTGTGAAAGGAAAATCTGCTCACAGTATTAAGAGGATTGAAACTGAGGGATGGTGTGAAAAGAACACTTCCAAAAGCTTTGATTCGGGGGGAGTGTGCTACGGGAGACCGAACACATATTTCTCTGCACGCCAGGTTATCTCCATGGTGCCTAAATACTTTTAAAGGCTTGTTGAAGCTACTTGGAACTAAGGATCAAAACCCAACCGTAACGCGCTGGATTATTTCTTGGCCGGGCACAGTACTTTCCTGTAGTCTAAGCTGGATAAGACTGCAGGCTGCACCTAGACCATAGACTGTATACACAGGTGGACGCTTCCACTGTACAGAAGTGTAGCCAAAATATCTTGTATACAGGAGCTGCCATCTTGACGTCATTTGGAGCGAGTCTTCGCAGTAATGATCGGGGGGCTGGAATCACGGTATCGAGGTCCCGCCCAAACACCTAAACCTAAACCAATAATGAGCCGAGCACGGCCGCAGCTTTTTAGTGTGAGAGCTGTCAATCATGACGTCTCACCCCCTTTTATAGCATCAAATAACTATTTGAAACCAAACTTAGAAGAAAAGTAACACTTCAATATACATCAGCGTGATAAGAACTATCTAAAATGTCAGAAACCATCTTTGGGAAAAATGTATTTGACGTGAACTTTGACTTTTTAGTTTGGCCCATGTCCACGCTAACATGGAGGCTGGCTTTATAAGCTATACTGCAGCCAGCCACCAGGGGGCGATCTAGATGTTTTGGCTTCACTTTTGGGGAGCTGTCATGTCGTCCATCTTTATATACAGTCTACGGCCTAGCCAAACACGATATATAAAGTGTTAATTAGTGAGCTTTACCGGTGCTGGCAGGCAAATTTCATTACCCTTTGGACAGAGTCAAGCTAGCTGTTTCCCTTTGTTTTTAGTCTTTATGCTAAACTAACCGACTACAGGCTGCATCTTCATATTGACCATGCAGAAATGAGAGTGGTGTTAATCTTCTCAAACTCTCTGCAAGAAAACAAATAAGCGTATCTCCCAAAATGTCGAACTAGTTGCAGCCCTAGACTTGAGAGTCCTCTGAGCCACTTTTGGCACCCTGAACCTCTCTGTATCATCTACCATGTGTTCATAGAGGTACAGTACACTGCCAGTATGTGCACTCAGGGGACTTTAGTACGTCACGCTTGACTCTCTCCGATCTTGAACTCTGAACTCTGGTGAGACTGTGATTGAGGTTGCATTGAGAACTTATTTATGAGACGTGTCAAACACAGAAGTGCGCAGGCTTTTCATGTCGCCTGCCTTCATCTCCGCTCGCTTTGATTGACACGGAAAACAATTTCTTAAGGAGGACAAAAAAATGGCGCCCACTGCATCGTGACGGCTGTGAATAAAAACAGCCATCGACGATCACATTGTGTGAGTGTTGGCAGGCTCGCTCACACTCACTCTCTCCCCCCCTCCCAACAAAAGAGACTGACACTCCTCCTACACCTCCATCTGTTGATTTCTCCCATTCCCTCCTTCTTCTTTTAAACATCTTTGCCAATAGCTGCTGCAACGAGGGGGGGGCCCACGTTGCCAAGCGCGCAGGCATGGTGGGTGGCTGCTCGGGAGTTTTCGTGCCAAAGCTGGCGTTTGTATTTAGGAAAAAATACATTTCTAAAAAAACAGAATAGTTTATTTGAACACATCCAAGGAAAGGCAACACTTTATTCAATCATAATATCAACCATCCTCTCTCCGCTCTTAATGAAGGTTATTGACAGAACGAGCGTGGAATCGATGTTCAGGTCCGGTGGGATCAGGCCAAATAGCGAAGTACAGATTGTGAGGGCTAATGGGGTGGCTGAAGCGTGACAGAATGAGTCCAGATTGACTTCCCTGCTGGTGAATCAGAGCTAAATGTTGAGTTTGCCAGAACCAGATGGATGTGGTTAGCTATGGTAAAATCATATAAATTGAATATAACAGTATCTTAACTTGATGTAATGTTATGATGTTACTTTTTCTCTGTTCTTTCGTGCACCTGTTTTTCTTCCTTTTTTCGTTCAGGACTGAGTGCTTTTGATTTATAGCCCAGATTGGATACACACATGTTGTAATGGGACTGTCCTGTTATGTCTTCATCAGCATCAATGTGTTTAGTTTGCTTCTGTGACAGAATGCAAAAACTTCTCTATGACAAATCACCTTTTCAACTTTTCATGACGGGACTGAATAGGTGTGTGTGTGAGAGAGCCACAGCTTCCCGTGTGAGGCTTGTTCACCCTGAGAAATGAGCATTTTATCTTAACAAAATGTCAGCTACTCTGGAAAAGGTCGGTGTTTTGTCTTTTTCCATCTAAGCTGCAAAAAGAGGGAGAGAGTTTGGATTCTTTCTTTATAATGTCTCTATTAAAAAAAAAAAAATGTATTGTGAAATAAATGAACTGGCCTGAAGCACTGAAAAACACAATAGAGACTTAAACATAGAAGGTGAGACGGATTTAGCACGTCTAGGAGGAACAACTTCCATTCCTTTGCTATTCAAAACATGATTTCTACCGTCCAAACAACGCCTCGGGCAACTGTAAAACAGTGTTTTAGTGAAATTGTGGAACTTTTTAATAAAACGTTCCATCCTTATTCCAAATGATTTCATTAAACTGGCAGTAGGCCGGTTTATTTTTGGCATCATTGGGCTAAAAGTTCCATAATAACCTTTCAGCATATTGTAATTCAAGTGTTCTGAGAGAAAACTAGACATCTGCACCTCCTCATGGCTCTGTTTACAGGCTTTAAAAAATCTAGCCTGTGACGGGAGACTTTGGCCAATCACAGGTCATTTCAGAGAGAGAGCATTCCTATTGGCTGTGCTCCGGCTGGTGGGCGGTGCTTGGTATTTCCTCAACTGATCTCAACATTTGAGGTGAGAAATAGGCATTACAGTTACAGAATATTCATTCATATTTGATCAGCGCTGCCTAGTTTGACCGTTTGATCGAAGGTTGTGAGTGATTGACAGCCGACTCTCAGAGACGGCAGGCTCCAGCTCGGCTCTGATTGGTTGTTTTCCTCCGGTCTGTGAAATCTTGCAGATGCCATTAGAAGCACTGGAGGACTCCAGAGGCACATGATTTTTTTTCAAATTACCTGTCTCATGTACTACTGTCAGGATATAGTGACCATTTTATAAAAATAACTTTTTTTTATCATATTTGTTCCATTTCTACCCACTGCTGCTTTAAATACATTGCAAATAGCTTGCAAATACCTGAATGGAAGCCCAACTTATCTCTGCTTGCTCCCTCTGCCTTCTCCCCTCTCCTCTCTCCTCTGAAGAGCAGAGCTGTGCTGACTCAGCATAATTAGTTCCCTGGCATAGCGAACGCTGACGCAGGTATTTATGTTTAAACAAATGGCCTACAAGATCTCTGCCCCCAACCCCTCTCTATTCTCCCTCTCTTGCCCTTATTTTCAGTCTTTCTCTCCCGCTGTGATTTTATTTTTTCTTCACACATTCTCCGTCCTATTCTCTTTGATTCATGTGGGTCTAACAAAACTGTGTGTGTGTGTGAAGGGTCACACGTGCATCTGCAAGGGATGCAGTGAGATGCATCAGTATGGGGTGACTATGATGGATGAGTAACTCAGGGAAACCTGCTGGTAACAACTTGCAGTGAGCAGCACGTGTGTATTTGTGTGTTTGTAAACCTTTCCAGCCTCATCAAATGGCTCAATGTAATCTCAGCCAGTTGATATGCAGATATACACTAGCTCAGTCAAAGTTAGCTGTGCTGAGTTTGGAAATAACTGAAAGGGTTAGATTGAGTTTTTTAAATGGGATTATACTGTATGTATATTCCTGCGTTCTGCAAGGTAAAATTACTGCTTTTGTGAATGGAGTCTGGTGGCTTTGAATAAAGCAATATAACATCTTCAGTCCCCCGTTGGAAAGGGCTGTCTGATGGCGAGGTAAAGCGGCTATGGACGGAGCAGCATAAAAACAGATTTTAGCCACCTGAAAAAATCCCCAAATAATGGACCTCCCCCTTTAACTTTTCAGCCTTGGTGGCTTATGTTGTTTTAAAATATGTCCTGTGGACCAGAGGAGTCTGCCCGAGAAAGACATCAAATATAGAAAGTTTCATGAACTGCCTACAGGCTTAACCTAAAATGTGTTAAATGAACTGCAAGTAACACATAAATGAATCAGCTGTTGGAGAATAAATTAGAAAAAGACGCTTTCCACTGACTTGTTGAGGTAGACTCGTTTCTCTGTGAACTGTCCTTGGCCATGCGCCGGGTCTTCATACGGTTCATTCTGGACGACCTCCACTCCTTCCCCTCTGTCGCTCTGCTCGTGGCTGTGTTTACTGATCATGTACAGCTGCCCAATGCGGTACTGGAAGATAAAACACACACACACAAACAAGATAAGTTCACATTATTCACAGACTATCAGACAACAACCACTTTAAAAAACTTACAGCATACCTTTGAAACATTTGTACATAGTGTAACCGGCTTGGGACATCTGCTCTCAACTGCTATTTCCAAAGTCAAGAATAAACTTTTAACCTCAAATTTTTTGAGAAAAAGTGTCAAGTAACTATGGGAAGTCATCTAAATAAAGGTAGAATTGGAACACAAATTTTGCAACGTAGAAAACCAATGGTCTGTTGTTGTTATTATGTGTCTTAACTGTGTATTTGTGGCATCTTTACATGAAAATCACATGCAATTCTAATTAAAGAATCACACACATGGCTTATGCAGTGCAACAAAGCCATTCTTTTACATATTATTTAAGTTACTAATGGGGTCTGAAGTAAATCTGTATGCAGTTACAGCTGAAAACAAATAACACCCTGTCTAATTACCATCAAACACATCCCACCTGGATCTTCTCATTTTTCAATACTCGCTAATTTGTTATCGAGCAAAATGATGACAAGGGACAGGAGACGAGGACAGGAATAACAATATGAACACTGATAATGATAAAGGACTCTCAATCAGAAAATATTTAAGTGCCACTATTGTGTAAGAACCATAGACTGTGTATAAGAAGTGGACGTGGTCACCGTGACATCACCCATTGGTTTGTGGACTGCGGTTTCGAAGCCTCGAGTTCGACATTTTGGCCGTCGCCGTCTTTGTTTTTGGCAACCAGAATTGACACGAGAGGGTGGAGCTAAGTACAACCGAACGCTGAATAAGACATTTTTAGGCAACCAAAACGGTTATAATTAACTTTCATGAACTGAAAACACACTGTGAAAGAGTTAAAGACGAAAACACAGACAATTCCCAGACCGGACAACGCCGTGGTAGCGACCTGTCAATCACAACATAGCCACGCCCTAAAGCATCCCCGAAATCATGCCGTATTGAAGAAGACTTGAAACTAGCGATTGAGAACATAAAACTCGTGTTTTCAATGTTTACTGAGGTAATAAATCAAGTGAGAAGTAGGCTCATTTTCTCATAGACTTCTATACAATCAGACTTCTTTTTGCAACCAGAATACAAGTTTGCTTGCCTGGTATGAACTCACCATGGAATTTAATCCAAAGTTAATAATTCACCGACACAAAATGTTAAATGTTTCAAGTTGTTTCATTTTCAGCATGTTTTTGTTTACTCTGTAAAAGCAAAGCGTGTTTCTAACTAATAACGATAAATACTAAAAGACCTGAAGCAATGCCTCAGGTTCAATAACAACCCTTGAGATACCTTCATTATTTGAGAATATAAGTGGTGCAGTTTTTAATCATAATATATAATTTCAGGGTTCAATACCTTGAAATTTCAAACTACTTCAACTGTGCTTCTTTCTTTATTTCTGCTCTGAGATCGACGGAAAGTTGGAAACTGTACTCCTCGACAAGGTAAAAAAACAGATGTTTGGATGAGTTTGACCATGAACTGCCTGTCTGCTTGGCCCTGAGTCAACACTCATTCGTTATTTACTGCCTTATTTTCCAAACTTTGCTGAGAAAAAAGGTCAGAAAACAAAGCCAAGTTCATGTTTGCTTCTGCAGCAATAATGCTTCTTCAATGAAAGGCCAGACTTCCAGTTTGGTTTCTGGCTAAGCTACTTCTGTTTTAATGGCTGTGACTCTGCGGCATTTGTACACATTGGACCGTGTTCGGTTAATTAAATCCTCTGGCCATGCAATAACGGCTTTTAGTTTTAGATGCCCTGCAGCATGTTCACTTTATTCAAGCAGTAAGCAGTGGGGTGACTGATTTGAAGGCAGCACTTCTGTCTGCGCTTGATCTTTAATCTTCATATTCTAAATCCAAAGCTTCCGTCGGTGACAAAAGAACCAGGAAGGAGGAGGAAAGATATGGAAATGGATGAAGGATTTCAAAGAGAGAGAAAAGGAGCTGAGTGAGGAGCATCAAAGGGGGGCGACTTGAGGAGTTTTAATGAGAATGAGGGGCTGAAATTAAATCAAAAGACACAGAAAAGAGACACAACGGGACATTTTTGACAACGACATTGTAAGTAAGAAGATGAGAAATATGAGGCGTTAGAAAAAGATGGTTTGATGATGGCCGGTGATGCTCATAATCCTTTTATCTGTTTCAGGCTGTGAACAAGTGAAGCTGCACAGTTTCCTGCTCCGTCACCATATGATCTCTTCCCTCTGTGATCCTCTCCTCCTCCTCCACATGGGCTTCAGTATAAAAAAGAAATCTCAGAAGTGAGAGTATAGGGCACTGGTAATGAAGGAGAGCTAAATCAACACTATTCCCCTGGATTCCACATTTCCTCTTTCCCTGACCTTTACCTGTCACGGCTGTTGGCTGAGCTGTGAAATGCCGTCAGGGGAAAATGTAAGGTGCTCACCCAAAATAGCTCCCAGGAGGCGGGGACTCAAAATGGTGCTGCTGGTGCAAATCTTTGATGGATACACAGATTTTTACAGATATGTGCCAAGATAAATGAAACAGTCACGTAAAGCCCTGCGAGGCATTAGACCATTAGACTATCGGGAGGATGCAAAACCAAGAAGCTATAACAGATACCATCATGGGGGATTTGCATAGTTAGGACACATTAACAAAGCAATGCTGCAAAATCAACATATTTGGTCAAATGTATGAAATGGGGCTGTCAAAGTTATCACGATAATAACGCGTTAACACAAATTCAACTCAGTTTTCAATGGTACCAACCATGTCATACTAGCTTCTCGCGAAGGAGGTTAAATAACGCTAACCAAACTTCCGCCAAAATTTAGTGTGGAAAAACTGTCAGGGCCATATTCAAAGGGGTAACCTCTGACCTCTGACTTCAAGATATGTGAATGAAAATGGGTTTTATGGGTACCCACGAGTCTCCTCTTTACAAACATGCCCACTTTATGATAATCAATCCATCAATGTTGCCTGTTGGGCTTGAGTTTGCCATGTTATGATTTGAGCATATTTTTTTACTGCTAAATGCAGTACCTGTGAGGGTTTCTGGACAATATTTGTCATTGTTTTGTGCTGTTAACTGATTTCCAATAAGAAATATATGCATATATGTGCATAAAGCCACCATATTTGCCCACTCCCATGTTGAAAAGAGTATGAAATACTTGACAAATCTCTCTTTAAGGTACATTTTAAAACAGATAAAACGTGCGATTATCGATTAAATATTTTAATTGTATTTTTTTTTTTTTCAATTTTGTTCATTTTTAATTAATTAACAGCCCTAACATGAAATAAATTAATTCAGATTATTAATCTGTCTATCTCAGAGTGGATGCATGAGGATTAATTGCGCTTTTCATGCAATACAATAGTATGTTTAACACTATACATTTGCCAAAATAACTAATAGTCTATTGAAAACAATAACATTTCCAATCATCTTTCCTGAATATTTACCACACAAATAAAGTCTGTTGTTATGCTCAACAGAGCTTCAGTGAATGGAAACAAGAGCATAATCATCTAAAAAGAATAGTCACTCCCACCAGAGCAAAGAGGCTTTAACCTGCTGTAGGATAAGGGTGGTGAATTAGAATAGCTTTAGATTAATTTTGATTAATTTAGGTGCAGGGCAGGGAATGAAAATCACCCTTTTTGCATTTCAAACACCTTTTTTTCCTGTTGGTTTAAGTCCTGCAATTGAATGAAAGGGAGATTCCACAGCTTGCAGTAATCTAAAAGCAGCAGTTAATCATGGACACGCATGTGCATTCAGACCTGGGTCAGATAGGGTCAAAACTACAGCGCGTAGACATACAGATGTGCACACAAACACACTATTATGTACATTTACTCTCTCACAACGTAGTAACCACTCATCAATGCAATGCCCTTGGATATGATAATCAACAAGCAATGAATGTTGCATAAAATACCACCGTCAACCTGATAAAAATGTGTTTCCTAGAAGAACCACAGAGGACAACACAGAGCCAGGGTCTGGAGTGTAGGAATTTTCCACACATCCCTCAGCAATACATCACCAAACTTCTGCCTTATTATGTACACAATCTATGCATTAAATGTCCCAGCTGCAGCAGCAGCACCTTGGCTCTGTGTCCTCTGTCTGTGGTACTGCAGACTACTTTCACTGTGAAACTTTGAAAGGGCAGCAACGCAATGACTCACTTCCTCTGTATCGGTTCACTCCCAGACCGCCACTCTCTTGACAGCGGTATACGTGTAAGATTGCGGTGTCAAAAAAGGCACACACATAAAAAAAAACACACACATACACAGAAAACCAGGCCTGAAGAAGAAGAAAGCCAGACACAGCAACAGGTTAAGAGCCGAGACGAACAGTTATTAAGACACGCAGTGTTTGGCTGACCTCTGCCACAGCAGGGAACGTATTATGAAATTTTTTTGGGGCATTTTTTCCACTGTGCAGCATGTTTTGTAGGTGTCTACTGCTGTACAGTGTTCATACCATACGTGCCAACCCTCCCGTTGGGAGCTGGGAGGCAATTAGCTTAGCTTAGCATAGCATAAAGACAGGAAGCAGGGGGAAGCAGTTAGCCTGGCTCTCGCCAAGTTCGAAGATACACCTGCCAGCACTTCTAAAAGCTCACTAATTAACACATTATGTCTTGTTGTGCAGCAACAATAATTTGTGGTTTTAGAGGGAGTTACATGGCGTAACTTTTTTTGGCAAACAACAGCTAACCACAGTGACCACTTTTTTGTGTAAACCCTTTTTTGGCCACTTGGGGGCAGCAGAAACAAGCTGTGAACACAACACTGACATATTATTTACTACTCTATAAAGCTGATATTGCCAACTTGTTAGCAAACAGTTGCCTATTTACACATTCAGCGGATATGTAGCAACATTAGCATTCATTTGGAGTTGTGTAATGGTCACCTGATGAAGGTAAGTTCACACTTTTAGCTCTGTTTTTGGTCTCTACCAACTCCTGAGGGAAATATGATATGATATATAATATGTTCATGCAGCCAATTGCTAACTTTTTCAGTTTGTCATTTGGTGCCCGGCAAAAAGCGCACATAATGTTTTTGACGTTTAAAAAAAACAAAAACAGTGAGCTGAAAGACGCTATAAAGCGTTGTAGGGGAAGTGCATGAGTCAAGTGATAATTCCCCGTGGGTTCATTCATCACTAAAAGATATCCCTTTCATATACAAGTAGTCATGTCATCCATTGTTAATACAAAACTATTAATTATGCTTAAAATGTCCCAAACCAACTTGAGCAGCAGTGGAGCAGAACCAAGCAGCCGCTGAAAAGTTCAGTAATAGTTCAGTAAGTGCAGTGTGTAGTGGAGGGCTGCCATGTTGCAAGATTATGAAATGCATCAAGCAAAAGGACACGGTTAAGTGTTTCATAACGTTCTGAGTGTTGGCAGGATCAGCTCTGAAATGACCCGTACATAGTGTAAGGCTCTGTACAGCACAGCCAGTACTGCAGTTCTGACATTAAGCACAGGTAGCCTGTTTGTATTTTAGTAATCAGACTTGGGCGACTTAAGCCAAAGTTAAGCGTAGGCTCTGTGTGGACGTCAGCTTGGGAGTATAACCAAGGCTTTAGTAGTTTAATACAGTCTTCCATTAATGTGTTCACTCTTGAGACTGTTCAGAGTCAGTCACAATAAATTAATTACAGAGAATGTCAAGAAGATCAGCGCTGAAAATGTATGCGCTTCCAAATATGTACGAATCCAAACATGACAGCTTATGTAATTCACTGTATAAAATGGCCTCTGCCCTTTTGTGTGAAGCATATATGAACCGAAGCTATTCTATTACCACTCTTATCCCTTACCGAGTATACTGTAACAGCCAGAACAAATTGCATAACATGTTCTTTTAGCATCACCTTGCGTCGATTCAGCCACTTCTCTACTCAATCGCAGCCGCCACATCGACTCCATTAATAAAAGTTCGCCTTTTCATTGAAGTCTCGAAAGCAAAGGCAGCCTTTCTAAAAACAGCTCCGGGCTGTGGGTGAGCGCGAGCCTGCCACGTTAAGAGCTACTGTAAATAATGCAGATGCTCTCCATCCCTCTTATTCATCATGCCACATACAAAATGAGGGAGGTGAGTGGGGTGGATTTAAAGGCAGAGGACAAGCTGAGGGGGGGAATTAAGAAGGAGGACAAGGGAGCAGAAGGATGTTTACTGTGAGTCCTTCGCTAATGAGTGAGGACGAAGTTGTACCTCTCTCTGCAGACGGACATAGAGAGGAATGAAGGCAGTAAAGTGTGACATCAGTCTAATTTAATGTCTCTTCAGACAAGAGATGTCCTTTTCCATTCGCTTCATCATCGACGAGCTGTAGCGGTCATCATCTTCTAAATATATCAAGGACGTGCATACATTATCTCCGCCTCACACGAGGGCCGGTGCGATTATTTGAAATGTTTGAGGACACCATGATGAATGTGCTCGACCGTGAACAGGCCAAAGCAGACCGTGGCATATTAGAGAACAAATAAAAGCTTGTACTGACTGGTTGAATAACCCTGTTATTTTCCCCCCGTTGAAGCAAAACAGGCAATCACTTCAGAGAACGCCGCAGCGCTGAAGCACACTACTCACTCCGTCTCTTGTCTGGAGTCTTCACAGCGTGATCGATCATTTAGCTACATGACGCAGCCGGCACAAAGGGGCCAGTACTTGCCTCGTCTTTATTCGATTTGTCTGATGACGGGGCACTCTGGTTTGTTGTTGCTCATTAATCAATGCCAATAAACTAGAGTGTGTTGTCATCATCACCCCCTATTACAGGGTTTCTGGTCGAGGTTGATGGAACCCAAAATCTACTGCTGCGTTCTGACGGGTGTGAAATCACAACCTACAACCGGATCCTGCTGGGAACGTCTCGGCATCGGAACTACTTGTCATTTCCACATTTAAAAGAATTATGTGTGAGCCATTGATTTGTCTGATCTCAGTGTGAACACAAACGCATCATTTTCTTCAAATGGATCCATCTGATTGTGTATTCCCGTTGCACAAATACAACTGAGGACTCAGAGGTAGAGTCAAGACTAACTGGATTTCTGTTTCTTCAACTAAATATATTCATCTGGGCTCTTTGTGTGACGTTTAAATACTAGTTAAATCTGCATTAGGCAGATTTATTTTGGCTTCATCCATAATAACCTTTCAGCATATTGTAATTCAAGTGTTCTGAGAGATAACTAAATCAATCCCGTGACGGGAGACTTGGGCCAATCACAGAGTCATTTCAGAGAGAGAGCGTTCCTATTGGCTGTTCATTCAACGGAGGCAGCTGTCAATCACTCGCAAACTCCAATCAAACGGTCAAACTAGGCCACTAGGTCAAATAGGTCAAATATGAATCAATATTCTGTTACTGTTATACCTATTTCTCTCCTCAAATGTTTTCAGAAACTCCTTGTAGTGTACTGTTTAGGTGTAAAATGGGAAAGTTTGCTCCAGCTGGTGGGCGGTGCTTGGTATTTTCTGAACTGATCTCAACATGGCTGCCAAGTCACAAACTTTCTCATTTTATAGCTAAACAATACAGAAATAGGCATTACAGTAACAGAATATTGATTGTTATTACACGGCTGTGTTGAATACTCGATTCTGATTGGTCAATCACGGCGTTCCTCGGTCTGAAATTTCTGTACAACAGACCGTTGCTATGTATAACAGACCGTTGCTATGGGCGCAACTCTGATGTCGGACTCTTTTTGGGTCAAAATATTGATTTCTTAAGTAAGTAGCCGTGTAATAAGCTGTGTACAACTTATGGGCAATGAGAGCTTAGTTGTGTAATAAGCTCTCATCGCCCTGTCGGGGATTCTCTCACAACAACGACCGGCACGCTGTACATTATCCCTTACATATTTGATCAGCGCTGCCCAGTTTGACCGTTTGATCGGAGTTCACGAGTGATTGTCAGCTGCTCAGAGACGGCAGGCTCCAGCTCGGCTCTGATTGGTTGTTTTCCTCCGGTCTGTGAAATCTTGCAGATGCCATTAGGAGCACCGGAGTGATCAGGAGCACCGGAAAATCATGTGCCCAGAGGCACATGATTTTTCCGATTACCTATCTCATGCATATTATACATATACTGCCAAAATATAGTGACTGTTTTATAACTTATATAACTTAATAACTTTTTTTAAAAACTTTTGTAAATCATATTTGCTCCAATTCTACCCACTGCTGCTTTAGGCACACAAGGAAAAAACCTGACCGTGATTTATTCTGTACGCTACATGGTTTCCAAGTTCAACAGTCTGCTGTTTATTAGAAGTTAACATTTGCTTTTTGCAGAAAGTAGTTGGAATATTTCCTCTTCCCACACAAACTGAAACCTTTGCTGTCTGTCATACCCCTCTCTCTCCCCAGTTTCCTTGTTCGTATCGCAGAGAAAATGCTAAGTACTGGAAAATTCACTCGCGTGTGCCACTTAAGAACAAATCTTTCGTTTGTACGAGTGGTTCTTGCACGGGGCACGTTGTTCTGACCTGCCCAGATCACTGAATAAAGAAATGCTCCAGATTTCAAATACACCACCCAAATTAAAACATGGCGACAAAAATGCCTGGATTTGAAAAAACTGTAGAGCAACTCTTACTATTTGACCTCCCAAATTCATATCAATATGTCTGGATTTTCAATAAAATAAATGAATAGGCGTACATATTTGCATTCAGCATGTCTGGGACTCACCCTTAGAAAAGCATAATGATACTCTAAGTTCACATTTCAATTTTTCAATCCAGTTCATCTCATTTATTTCAGCAAATCTGAAGTGTTTCCATGTAAAAGCATAGGCCTTGCCCAACCGGGAGAAAGTGGTTGATTCACTGCGATCTCAACGAGCCCTTAAGCACAAAAAGTTCCATTCATTACCAACAAAAAGAGAGAAAAGAACGGCGTAAATACTGCTCGCATTTCTGTGTGCTTAAAAAGGTCTAGACTAGTTGTCAGATGGCCAGACGTATCGCTGGACTGGAGAAACATAATATGAATAAACAACATCGCAGCATTAAGCTGTATCAATCAATATGTGGTCTATCTGGACTCCCTCAGCATTTCTGTGCTGTCGATAATGCTACAGCACCATCATCAAGAAGGTGGAGTATAGGGGGCGAAGAGAGAGAAGATTTGGCATAATTTTTATGGTCAGTAAAGCTACAGCACTGTTGTTGAGGGGGATGAGAAAAAATGAAGAAAAAGAGCAAAAAATAATGACTACAGTGGAGGATAGAAATGATGAATCAGCAGATAGAGAAGAAAGGATATGGAGGAAGACAGGAGGAAGGAAAGAAACAGTATGAAAGGAGAGGAGGAGTTATGATTAGCAGGCTGCACATCGCCGTATATCACCACATTTCCAGGCCTCAGTGCACAAAGGATGGAGAGTGGGAAATCAAATGAATGAGAGCAATAAACCGAGACAGGCGAGGATGGATAGAGGAAAGAGTGGAATCATTTTACGTCCATTGAGAGATGATCTCTCTCGTTATTCTGTGCGACAACATCACTCGTCAAAGATACGGAGGCCTCAAGTACTCTGGCTTCACTGGTATGCTCAGACAATGAGGGACCTTGGAGGGGATGCCGAACACTTCACCACTTCACCAACCATTTACAGTAAAGGTTCTCTATATGATACCCACAGTATTAATGTAGCATCAAACAACTGTTTGCTATGTAAAGATATAGAGGCGTAATGTCTCCCTGAGCAGACAATGAAGTCACTCTCCCTCTGCCTGTGTTATAATTCGAGCTTCTCCGCACTTTGTTGACATAGTCGGGCCGGCCACACGTGCTTTTAGTGCATGTTAGTGCATGTCAGTACACGTCTGTCGCTGCTCTGCACTGTGCTCATATGGCAGGTACAACTGATAACGCCGTCTCGACCAAGCCCCCCAGGAAGAGCGCCGGTCGTTGATGCCAATTTTCATAGTGGCCAAACGGTGGTACTACAACTTCCGTGTCCGTCACGTGATGCCATTGGGCCCAAAAAGACTTTTTCCCCCAGACTTACATTGGGAAAGAGACGTCTGTAACTCAGCGGATAATTTTTTTTTGAGGTGAATCAACTACCCTTCCTCCGTTCATGTGAATGAGTCCCAGATCGAGGCTCTTGACTCTTGAACAACAAAAGCAAGTGAAGACAGTGAGTACATAATTAACCTGCATTCAAATGAGCGCTGCTATTCAGGACCCAGGTCAGCACACCTCTCTATTTAAATGCCACTGTGTAGTAATAGCTACACTAATAGCTCTTCTAATCACTGTGTTCCACGACACTAATGCCCTCCGGGAGCACCACAGGCAGCCCAACAGAGAGACCCTTTTTGCACTTGGCAGGTAAACACTGACAACTAATAAGAGCAACTTTGGAGGGGAAAAAAGAAACCATTCTTGCCCCCAGAGTTGGTGTGATTTTACTTGCTTGTGAAAAGAGTGATATAGCTATGGAGAGGAAACTCTGAAAGCATAAAAATAATCCTCGGCTCGCAGCCTTTATAAATGAGCTCAGTGTGCTTTCCTTGGTTACCCAGTGAATGAGTCTGTGTGGGAAGCAGGCGTGTACATAGTGCTGTTATGATCACACGCTGAGGACCTGTGGTAACGCAAGCAGAAAGCTGGCCTTTTCTTTTATTAATAGTAATTTTAAAAAACATCACCTGAGGAGATTTGTTTCTAGAAGACAGCCCACATAGGAAGAGTGTTGGACCCTTAATGAAAAGGACCAGCTTCTTCCTTTTTATTTCTCTTGTGGAACAAAACTCAGCTCAGTCAATTGAAATCTGTTCGGTTTTGCAGATATTCTTTACTCTTTATAGCATATTAGGAACAGGGGTCATATAATATTAAATTGGTACCGGTTCTTATTTCAGAGCAGAAGAGTCAATGAGCTCATGGGGAGTTGGTGCTCTCATTCATTCATTTTACTCTAGGCATTTTGTTTGCCTACAATGTCGTTTGTAGCTGTTCATAAGTGCCATGCTTGTGGTGCCCCTCATAATAAAATTTTAGTCCCATCCATCCATTTTCTTCCACCTATCCGGGGTTGCGGGGGCAGCAGGCTTAGAAGGGAATTCCAGACGTCCCTCTCCCCAGCAACATTTTCCAGCTCTTCCTGGAGGACCTGGAGGCGTTCCCAGGCCGGACGAGATAAATTATCTCTTCAGCGCTACCCCGGGGCCTTTTACCAGTTGGACGTGCCCAGAAAACTTCCAAAGGGAGGCGTCCAGGAGGCATCCTGATCAGATGCCCGAACCACCTCAGCTGGCCCCTTTCGATGCAAAGGAGCAGCGGCTCTACTCCGAGCTCCCTCCGGATGTCTGAGCTCCTCACCCTATCTCTAAGGCTGAGCCCAGCCACTCTACGAAGGAAACTCATTTCGGCCCGCTTGTATCTGCGATATCATTCTTTCGGTCAATACCCAAAGCTCATGACCATAGGTGAGGGTTGGAACGTAGATGGACTGGTAAATCGGCAGCTTTGCCTTCCGGCTCAGCTCCCTCTTCACCACAATGGTCCGGTACAGCGCCCGCATAACTGCTGATGCCGCACTGAACCGCCTG
The DNA here is from genome assembly GCA_916700685.1 of Adelosebastes latens. Taxonomy (NCBI): domain Eukaryota; kingdom Metazoa; phylum Chordata; class Actinopteri; order Perciformes; family Sebastidae; genus Adelosebastes; species Adelosebastes latens. The sequence continues at coordinate 78,427 of CAKAKR010001168.1, read as the reverse complement.
TCCACAGCCCGGAGGGCTCAATCCACCGTTTCCCAGCCTAGAATCATGGCCTCAGACTTGTAGGTACTGACTCTCATCCCGACCGCTTCACACTCGGCTGATGAAGCCAACAGAACTACATCATCTGCAAAGAGCAGAGACGCAATTCTGAGGGTCCCAAACAACCCTCAGAATTTTAGTCCCACTGTCTCCAGAAAAAGTCGCAAAATACAAATAAATGGCCACAGTCTAGAGCAATGTAGAAGTTATTACTGCAATACCTCCTATAGCAACTAGCTACACTACTATATAGCTACCTATAAGTATACCTATATGCAGTACTGGTATGGAGTTCCTGGACTGATGGTTGGGCAGGTCGTGGCCCCCATTAACAAAAACAAATGAGTGAGTCAAATTCTGGGGAAATCTTGAACATCAAATAATCGGGGAAAAAAAGGAATAGGCATATGGTACTTTATTTCTTCCCTCAACTAATCAGCTCTTCCCCTCTCTCACCCCCACAAACACTCAGCCCTTCATACTGATGGATGGCTGCATTAGCAGGGCGATAGTGGCTTGAGTAATGAAGGACGGTGGTGGGAATGGACAGAGGTGCAATAACCAGACTGAGCTATCAGGAAACAACACGTGAGAAGAATAAAGCCTCTTTTCACTGCTGGAACACACCAACATCTCTTTATGGGGATAATTCATTTTTGGCATTCAAGCACAGGTCTCCAACATCCGATCCCCTAACCAGTTGTTGCTTTACCCGGCAACGTTGTTGAATTCTATCCTGCCAAGCGTGTGGCTGAAAACTGTGTGAGATCCATTCGGAGGCGACAAACTCCGAGAATATTTCACCTAAAAATCTTCTTTCTCTCAATACTTCTTTCTTAAATAAGATATAATGTGTTGTTTCGTCTTTCTGTATAACTAAAGTCTGTTTTCAACACTGTGACGAGGCACATTTCAGATAATCTGATGGGTTTTTAAAATGTTTATTTAGCTTAAGAAGTAGTAGAATTCTCTCAATCCATGAAGGAACACTTAATCCGTCAGTTTATCTAAAAAAATTCAAAATCACTCAATTTTGAGATACACGCTTTTCACTTGAGATGATATACACCATGAAAATGCATATAAAAACTTTAATCTCTTCCTCTACTCTAGCTAGGATTGCACTGGTTGGCAGCCTTTCCTACATCCATCTATAACACACACTTAAATGCATACATGCACAATCCCATACTGCTGGCACAGCTATGGGCCCATCACTTTGCCGTTTCATTACCTATGATGGCAAACACACACGCACACACACAACCACACGCACACACACACACATGCAATCTTCTTCCCCTGTTCTGTGCACATTTAATCAACTGGGCGGCAGCGTGCCGTGCGCTAGGCTGCTCTCTCCAGATAAGATTATCCTTCAGCTGTAGGCCTGACAGTCAATAGGTGGACCAGGAGTGTAATTAGTGCGTGTGTGTGTGTGTGTGTGTGTGTGTGTGTGTGTGTGTGTGTGTGTGTGTGTGTGTGTGTGTGTGTGTGTGTGTGTGTGTGTGTGTGTGTGTGCGTATGAAGGCAAGAGAGAGTAGGACAGAAAGGGCAAATGAACAAGACAACAAAAAGATGGTGAAGATAGTGATTGAGTGAGTTATCGGTGTTGCCCAGCATGTACAATCTGAGCACCGTAAACACAAGAAAGCAACGTGCAGGACGGGGAAACATCTGTAGTAAATCTCTGTCCTATCCTCCACAAGAAGCATCACTTTTCTCCCACTTTTGCCACCCTTCCTGTTTGTTTGTTTTTTATTGTCAAAGCCAACCTGTTATTTTGGGTAGTTAACAAATGTGCTCTGTATATGCAGAAATTAAAACGTGGGGCTTTTATTGTGGTGACTAATTTCATACACAGGTCTGTGCCTTTTCCCACTACATTAATCTGTATCTGTTCAACGTGAATAAGATGCATCCTTTTTGTTTGGACTGTTGCACAGCGAAGAACAAACGACTAAATGTTCAGTGCAGGCCGATAGCAAATAACAAAGTAATCCATTAGTGAGAAGTAACAGTCCTCTATGTGTGAAACAAGACTTAGGGTGTGTCTCTATTCACGTACTTCCGTTTTACTTGCTATTTTGAGTGCATAAGTGCGTTCACACACTGAGAAGTATGGCAAAATGCAGTGCACTCTAAACACTAAACACTCAACACTACCCTAAAGGACGACCACTCTACCCACTGTGCTACAGCCGCCCCAATTTTACCATATTGACTGCCTTATTTTGGCATGTAAGCATGCTAACATTTATTAATCAGCAAAAAACACAAGTATAGCTGAAGCTGATGGAAATGTCATTAGTTATGCAGGAACTTTGGCATAAACCAAAGTATTGGACGGACTAAAATTTTGACCTGATGGTGCTGAATTATTATTATTTATTTTGAGGAACGTATGAATGTGTGTATTAAATTTCATGACAATCCATCCAATAATTGTTGAGAAATTTCACTGTCAACCACAAATGTCAACATGCTGGTGCAGCTAGTTTAAAGTCAGGATGATTTGTCCTCTGGGAGCCATGAATAGCTCTATAAAATGTTTTTGTAATCCATCCAATGGTTAATATTTCAGTCTGGGCTAAAGCAGTGGACGACCAAGACCGCGGCGTGGCTCGCGAACAACATGACCTGTCCTAAAAGTTGTATTGGATTCAGGCTAAATATTGTCTAATATCGTGTTATGGCTAAGTATCCATACATTCTGTATAATAAAAGGGTAGATATGATAATACTCTTGAAAATAGAAAATACTGAATCCAGTTTAAAGGTACAGCGTGTCGGATTTGTCAGCATCTAGTGGTGTGGTTGCAGATTGCAACCAGCTGAGTACCCCTCCGCTCACTCCTCCTTTTTCAAGACTGTGGTAACCTGAGCTGCCGAGTGTAAAACCGTGGTAACACTGTTCGCCTCCCTCAGAGACCATCCTTATCATTATAAAACACCACTTCAGGAGCGACGGAAGTCAGACAGCTACGGGCTACTGTAGAAACATGGCGGAGCAACATGGCCGACTCCGTAAAGAGGACCCGCTCCCTATGTAGATATGAAGGGCTCATTCTAAACAAAAACACAACGATTCTTAGTTTCAGGTGATTATACACTAATGAAAACATAGCTATTAATATTACATTACACTTCTGCTAATAGATCCCCTGACATGTCCACACTGTTCCTTTAATCCCACAGATTATTGATGACTTGTCAATGTCAAGATTCAACACAATTTTGAAGCCAAACCGCCACACTGAAATAGCACATTTAAATGTGAAATATATTTCAAGGAACTGTTTCGATTGTTCAATTGTGGTATATTGATTTATGACGGCTGCTCCCTGGCCTTGACCTTTAAGTGAAACAAACTGTGCTCAAGTGCCCACCTGTGACTCAACCTGATACCTGTCAGCATCGAGTTCCTGCTAATGTGGGATAAAGTGCTGGCCAGCTGAGCCACACACCCGGGACAGAACTATTATTATTCATCATATCATCACGCGTGCGGACAGGCCTGTGCGCACACAGATGATGCACGGTACACATTCATACATACAAATCCAATACCGGAGACAGTTAGATGGATGCTTTCCTGTGACTGACATGTTGACAACAGGAGGACAAGAAAGTACTAGAAAGAGAAATGTTTAATCCCTGATTTAGACCAAATGTGCATTTCATCAAGGATTTTATCAGGTAGAAGTCTCCAAAATTGCTAATATGAGAGAATTAAGTCTTCATATTTATCTAAATATCAGTCCGTCCCAACAAATACTTGATTCTGAGTGGCCAAGAGTGTGGATTATTTCCAGATAACTGCACTGCTGTGACGCAGCATCCAGATAATGACTCTACATTGGTATGCACTGGCATTGTGGACGCAGGTTTGGCAGATCTACATGGGAGTACAAAAGGTAATCCATTACTGGCAACCTGCTGTCCCAGGAGCAGAAGATGAAGCATTCGCCAGACTAGTTGGCTGATATTTCCCCACATTAAAATTTCCCCTGAACAGCGAATTCAAATGTCGGCTTGTCAGGATAATGTTACACCTGTCTGGACGGAGAAACGCTCGGAGGAAATGGAGTCAAATCCGGCCTGTATGGTGCCGGGCTGACACCCAGTTAGCTGTTGGCATTGAGGTGAAGGTCATGGTGGTGTGTGCTATGAATTGCAGATCGGCGCCCACAGCTGCTGCAGCCTGTGTGTGTGTCACAAGAGAGTGGTGTGAAGAGCACTCGTCTGCAACATGCCACCGTGTTGTGTGTGTGTGATTGTGTGTGTTACTGTGTGAAGGGAGCAGGGTGAACGAGGCCAGAACATATGCTCAGTGCTCCGCGTGTCATTGGCTTTGTCTTTTCAAAGTGGACGAATGTACCGTAAATACATCGACTGTGTGTTGAGTGACATCCTGTATTGCACTATATGCCCACACACACACACAAAACACTCATCCCCGGCAGCTTCCTCTACACTTTGCATGCTGTTTTTTTTCCTCCACCAGCCCTCAATGACACCGAATTTGGCACATTTTCTGTCATTTTCAGTTTGAGTGATTATCCAATTGATTGTATTCATTAACGGATCACTGAGTCTGCATTCAGAACAATTAATTAATGCCAACCCACATGTGCTAAAAAAAGAAGGGATGTGGAAAGCCTTTGGGAGAAACATGAATGGAGGGAAGCGGCAGGTTAATACCCCGCTGCTATCAAATTGCATGTGGGTCTCAATTTCATCACTGAAATGAAAATTAATATTGCAGAGTAGTCACGGGTGAATTACGTTTTCTGAACAGTTTTGACATTTTTAGAAATTCAGAAAATCGGTCAGTCTGAGACCCAGTGATGAAAAATGATACCCTGCGAACACGGTTTGCTTCTACACGACCTCTGGATTTTCACTGTGCTTCATAACACAAGTTTTTATCCCTGATCAACAGTTTTATCACGTTTTACCTTCAGGAACGCCTGTTAAAACAGATTACTGCAACAAGCTCTGCCTCAAAGAGACACATGGGAACGGAGGGAAGGTCAGGAATTTAGGAGAAACTGGAATTTGAATCAATGTAAAAGGTCAATAAACGATTTTTATTATGACTACGGGACAATGATAAAATGTAGAGGAGTGCAAAGACTCATCGTGACTAAAAACTAGGGCTGTCAAAGTTAACTTGATAATAACGCGTTAATGCAAATTTGTTTTAACGCCACAAATTTCTTTAACGCATTAACGCAACTTGCAATATTTAGGTTGTAGCAGGCTCAGTTTTATAGCTATAGTGAAACTAGAAAAGCTGAGGAATCCATTGGTACCAGCCATGTCATGCAAGCTTGTCGCAACAGAGGCTAAATAACACTCCAAACTTGCGCTAAATTTTGGAGAGGAAATACTGGCATGGCCATTTTCAAAGGGTTCCCTTGACCTCTGACCTCAAGATATGTGAATGAAAATGGGTTCTATCGGTACCCACGAGTCTCCCCTTTACAGACATGCCCACTTTATGATAATCACATGCAGTTTGGGGCAAGTCATAGTCAAGTCAGCACACTGACAGCTGTTGTTGCCTGTTGGGCTGCAGTTTGCCATGTTATGATTTGAGCATATCTTTTATGCTAAATGCAGTACCTGTGAGGGTTTCTGGACAATATTGGTCATTGTTAATTGATTTCCAATAATAAATATACACATACATTTGCATAAAGCAAGCATATATGAGTATTTAATACTTGACAAATCTCCCCTTTAAGGTACATTTTGAACAGATAAAAACATTTTGATTAATTTGCAATTAACGCGATTAACTATGGACAAACATGCGATTAGTCGCGATTAACTATTTTAATTGATTCACGGCACTACTGTGTTTTGAAACTACTGGTCTTTTAGATGCTACATACACACTCTATACATCAGTGGTTCTAAACATGAGGGTTGGAATGAGGGTTGAATATTTGAACTGTCAAAACTGGTAGACCTATGCTGCTGGTGACGAGGGGTCGCAGGAAAACACTGCTTTGATCCCACTGGCCACACGCCTATTCTAACAGCAACACAATGAAACGATTTTATACTGAACACATTATTAGGCAACATTAGACACCAATATTTTCTAATATTACAATCTTCCCTACAAGAGCAGCTGTTGCCTCAGAGCATGTTAGTGGAAATCATTTCAAATTAACTCATCTTCATTTGATGAACACATTTTAATTTAAATCTTATTTGAGGGGCAATGATGATAATTCCTGGTTATGATTTAAGCTCGGCGAAGGTGAATTATGATTCAAGAGGACTGTGAAAATGGGGAATAGGCTAAAAAAACTTTTAAGCAGGGCTCCGGTATAACCAATTTGTGACGGGGCTTGATTTTTAATATCGTAGGGAGACAGACAAGAAAAAAAAAAAAGAAAAAAAAAAAGGAAAGCAGAGCCCCAGGCAAATTAAAAAGAAAAATGGATAGGAGGAGAGGGAGAGACAGGTGGTAATACGAAGAGGAAGGCCGAGCCGAAACAGAGAGAAGCCAAAGAGATAATGGAAGAGAGAAGAAGTGAGAGAAAGCAAGACAAATGATGGGAGTGATGGAGCGAAAAGGAATCTGAAAGACAGACGGAAAGGAAGAAAGAATGCTAAATGAGTGTGGAGACGATATTAAAGAGAGGTGCTCTACATTAAGGTGGCAAACAGGAAGAAAGTAGCTGTGTGGGGAGAGAATAAGACAGTGGGAGACAGTAAATGATGGAGAGTTGAGACGAAAGAGTGAGAAAGAGTGAGAGAGAGACTGAATAAAGCATAACGGGGGGTTGTGACAAGAACTAAGAAGAAGGAAGAGGATGGTTCCTGACTCAGTAGATCTGCCTCCTTGTCCTCGCCGGCCAGCACGGGAACTGTAAATCCCCACGAAACTTGAGAGGATGTAAACAAACCATTAGCCGTGTTCTACCGGAGGGAAAACCATCCTACACACACACACACACACACACACACACACGCACACAAGCACAGGAGCATAGTACATGCAACACATGCAAACAGGTGTGAACGTGCAGACATGCTCACCTCGGTGGTACACACATACAAACCAGTGAGCATGCCTGCAAGAGAAAGTACATACAGTACTGTACATTCACACACACACACAAAGGACAGCGTTTGCAAGCGCTCTGAATACATTCAGCTCTACAGAGCTCCACTTCACTGCTACTCTGCCCTTTTTGTAAATGGGACAGAGACATATTATAAAACCCTCTCATGTCCAGTGCCACTTGTGGAGTAAATGACTCACATTTTGTCCTGGAACACGGTGGGCCACCAGCTCTGAACACAGTACACACGTCGATCTGCAACACACACACTGAAAAAATTTTCTGCGATCGACTCAAAAAATTTGTCCCATTTGAGTTATTTTTCGAGTTGTGATTTTTCTTTTTTTTTTTTGTCCTGCTTGGTGTTGAAAAGCAAAAAGGTCACTTGAAAAGGATGCACAAGTGAGGTCCTGTTATGTTTCCTTACGATGATGAAAAAACTAGAGCCTCACGATACTCTATTTCTGTACGGCGGATATTGATATTTGAGACTTTCAAAAAAAATCCTATAATGATATATCAGTCAATATTTGTTAAAGAAAACATTTTTTTAAAGAAATGTGACCAAAATGTCTAGTGAGTGGAACATTTTACAGATGAAAAATAAAAAGTTTTTAGTGGTCATTGGTGGACTAACTGCAATTTCTGGTTGCTTATCCGGCGACATATACGTCAACTCCAATACATCTACATTTTACTGATTTTCCAGCGCGACTGGAATATTAAGTTTGACAGAATAGTGATAGCGTGGTCACATGCTGAGATACACACTAAGAAATGGATAGATGCAAAAAGAGGATATTAAATACAATGTATAAACCACAAATCTCATTTGATACTGGACTTGCAGCGGTGGTCGGTGTTACCGGTGTGGTCGGGCACACACCGGTTACATTACATACCCACCGGCTCCACCGTTGTTTTGCTTTTTTTTTTTACAGATATAAACGACTTTTAGTTCATTTTGGCAAATCAGCGCCGTGTATACAATACGTAGTCGACTGACAGATGAGAGAAAGTTGACAGACAAGACGATTGCGGAGGATTTGGTGTCGATGCTATAAGGAACCATAACATTAATGAGGTAATCACCGTGCGGAGGACCAAGTGGTCACAGTCGGTGTGCGCGGCGTAGAAGGAAGGTGGTGGAAACCAGCGGCCCCGCAGTGAAAGCTCTACTGGAGAGGCCAGACACACTGCCACCCAACGTTCAAGATAAAAGTAAGGGCGCTACACATATTGAGCGTCATCTTTTCTTGTAAAATGTTCGCTGTAATCGGTAACACCGGTGTTGTCACAAGTATATTAACCGGTGGGAAAATGTCCTCACGTTTGATACACAGTCATACACCTGCAGATCAACACAGCTTCTCTTGAAATCCATGTTGAAATCTCTTGTGCATGCACCTGTACATAGAATGCAAATGGCATTCAACCCACTGACCAACAGAACTACAAAAAGCTGTGATTTGCAGGGCGGCAGTGACAGTGGTGGTGAGCTAACACCAAACCCCATTAAAGAGCCATAAAGCCTGGTGAAGAAGAGGATGAGGGGGAAGGGAGGCGACTGATCAGACATCAGAGTACCCTCCATGTCATCAGGCAGCCCGCTAGCCACGAGCTGAAGGCTTTTACACAACCAAACACCAAATTCTGCTCAGTTCTATTCGTCTTCTGTCTCAAAGTCTCATTTTCTCTCCTATAACTGTAATTGTGTCATCGGTCTTCGTCACTTTATTCGCTCCTTTGTCCTTTCAATATCGCCCTCTCTCACCATACAATTTTCCTTTCAACTCTATGCCATACTCCGGGGCTCTTGGACTTTCAATCTGTCTTTCATTTCCACACTTTTTTTTTTTTTAATGCCAAAACGCTCGCTATATTTTCTCTTTCCAATGTCACTGTGACCGCAGATTTCTTGGAGTAGGAATCGTCACAGTAATTGTAGTCAATTTGCTTTTCAGAATTTAGTTTGGACTACAAGTGATGTTTTAGTTTTCCCATGCAGCTCTGAAGGTAACAGTATAGAACTCATACGTGTGTGATCTCTTAAAGCACTTCCTGTCTTCTATCTCACTGCTCAGAGGTGCTAACACACATGTACACGAAAAACAAAAACACAGGCAGTGTTAGTGCTGAGCGACCACAGCAGGAAGGAAACAGAGACAATGCAACACAGTGACAGCTTGGGGGGACAAAGACTACGGACATTGGCTTGCGAGTACATCTGCATTTAGTGTCCTTTTCTGCCTCCTTCGCTCTACTTGAAATATTTCTTACACTTACTGGTCCTCTTGTATTTACCTACCTTCTCCACTCACTTCACCTATAGGACTGTCTACACACCCAGATCTTCAACTTTCTATAATGCTGTCCTTTTAAAATACCATGGTTTCCCCCATAAACTGTATATAAAGATCACATCTCCACTTCCTCATACTGTACAGGCCAAAATATCCCGGATACTGGAGCTGCCACCTTGAGATTCTGACGTCATTTGGAGTCAGAGTCTGCGCAGTAGTGATCGGGCGGTGGAGCCACAGTATCAAGGTCACCTGCACGAACCAATCGCAAGCCAAGCACGGGCGCAGCTTGTCAGCGAGAGAGACTCAAAGCTGTCAATCATAACGTCTCATCCCCTTTTTATAGCATCAAATAACTAATATAAACCAAACGTATCAAAAAAATGAACACTTGAGCATACATCAGCGTGATAAGAACTACCTAAAATGACAGAAACCATCTTTGGAAAAAATGTATCTGACGTGTACTTTGACTTTTTAGTTTGGCCCATGTCCCATCCACTAACATGGAGTAGGCTGGCTTTATGAGCTATACTGCAGCCAGCCACCAGGGGGCGATCCAGATGTTTTGGCTTCATTTTGGGGAGCTGTCATGTCGTCCATCTTTACATATAGTCTATGGTTTCAACTAACAACAAGTCTATTACTGAACACTGAGAGAGCGTCACACCATCCGTTTCTAGTACTCGCTCTCAAGTGATGAAAATGTAATTTTTTCTAATTACTGTGAACAGCAAAAAGCTGTTTGGTGCCATGTGTTTTGTTTTTTTCTGCACACTGATCTGGACCACCTGGGTATGTGTTATAAAAGGGGAACCCAAGACATTTGACCTATATTAGTTTAATTTATATAAGAACATGTGATGTAATATAATGAAAACTATACCATTATATAAATATAATGAAACTGTTATCTATCATCATAACAATTTGGGGGGACTTCCTAATTCAGTCAAAAGGTATTGTAAATGGAAAGTTAAAGGATTAGTTCATAGCCCTCTCATGTCTGTACAGTAAATATGAATCTACCACCATCAGCAGGTTAGCTTAACTTTGCATAGACTGGAAACTAGCCTGGCCAAAGACAACAAACTCTATCCTTACCAGCACCTCTAAAGATCACTAATTAACATGTTGTATCTTGTTTGCTTAATTCGCACAAAAAGAAACAGCTGTGGTTTTACTTGTAGGTGACGACAAGACTTTTGAGAATGGTATCGATCTTTTCATCAAACTTCCTGCAAGAAATTGAATAAACACATTTTCTAAAATGTATAACTATTTCTTTAAAGTAGAGGGAATACTGAGAGTACCTTCTACATTAGCAGGAGTGGGAGCAACAAGAGTGTGTATTTGTGTGTGTGAAAGACAAAGTCACGACTCCTCTCTGAAGTCATGTTTGATATTTCAATGTGACACTTTGTGATGAATAGCAGTCAGGGCAGTTCAAATGCTTACCCAGTGTGCATTGCACGCAAGCCCAGTTTATGAGCTTCAAGGTCTCCGAAAGTACACATAGTGCGGCTTGATTTACAGAGCGAGAGTAGTACACACACACACACACACACACACAGGTATTAGGCCAAATAAACTAACAAGATGTTCAATTACACACACTGTAACCTTCATAAAGTGTAAATACTGTATAACTAATAATTAATAGTCATTATTAAAGTGCTGAAAAAGTGGGAAGCTGCACCCGATCCGACTGTTATCAGGCCATTAAATAGTCGTTATCAGTCACCGTAAGCACCATAGATGTGGGTCAGTAGGGGCCTACTACGCCTACTATGTTCTAACATGTTGTAAAACTGAATGAAACGTCACGTTTTGAACACAAACAAGAACGCTTCTTTTGGTTAAGGCAACAACTTCTTTAGGTTTAGGCAACAAAAAAACAGTTAAGTTTAGGGAAAAACGTGTTTCGGGTTAAAATAACTACAAACACAAACACAACTACACATTGTTGGTTTTACACGGGATGCAAACTCCAGTCTCCTGGGTGAAAACTTTGTGTTTAGCGTCCCATCCATCGTCACCGACCACCACCCCTTATGGAGTTTTACACTGTCTATACTACAGTGCCTGACTTCAGCTTCTGCTCCTGTCATAATTACTACAGTCGCTAGAGGTCGCTGTCGTGTTCTTTTATACCTTCTTTCGGTGATCTACCATGTGAATAGATGATAAAACCTACTAGTGGGTGTAGTAGGCCCCTATTGACCCACATCTATGGTGCTTATAGCGACTGATAACGTCTATTTAATAGCCTGACAACAGTCTAATCGGCTGGAATCTACATGACAACAGCTGCTGAAGATCATGCTATATATAAGCGAAAGCTCGCACAGAGCTACTAAATTAACCATGAGGAGAGATTGTTTTGTCAAGAATGAACTTGAAAAAATGCTATTTAAGAAAAAAACAACGTAACAGCTCCTTAATTCTCACTAAAACACATAATTTTGCACTGTGGATTTGTTGCTTTTGCTAAAGCCAAGCATTGAGTTTCAGATTAACAACCGACGAACCTTAAAAAGCCCTTTATGCCTGCGTGTTTCTCTGTTGTTTCCTTGGCTGCACATCACTCCGTGTGCTGTGTGCTCGTACAATGCCATTTATGTGTCCTTTGCTGCTGTGCTTTTCCTACACTTAATTGCCCAGCAGTTGCTGTGCAGTAGGCTATAATGCATGTTGAGGAAATTCATGAGAAAGTCATTTGACTAAATATACAAAGAGCAGCTCAACACGGAGTAAATTCACAGGCTGCTTGAAGACAGTTGTTGTGTGTATGATTTGGACTGGATGTGTGTGGGAAAGGGAGATAAATATAAGAGTAAGAATGAGTCTGAGTGTGTGTTTGTGTTTATTAATGTAATGGCTCAGTGTAGGAGTGCAGGTGAATGGTTTATACCGCACAGGGAGGTTGTGAATGGCGGAGTGAGAGAGTGAGTGAGTGAACATAATTTAAATGAAAAGGTCAGGATGGGTGATGGCAGCTTTGATGGGAAGCCCTACTGGGATTGTGTGTGTGTGTGTGTGTGTGTGTGTGTGTGTGTGTGTGTGTGTGTGTGTGTGTGTGTGTGTGTGTGTGTGGTAGCAGCAGGGCCACTACTGTGCTATTTTTAGCCTTGCTGGTTGAAGTTTGACTTCATCATCGGGGACTAAGGGCAGTCAATTTCCCTGCCTCCTCCTCCACTTTCCTTTCTCTTTGTCCTCCTCCACTCCCCATGTGTCCTCGTGTCCTTGTGCACTTTTAACATTCCTCTCTACGTTTCCTCTCTGCTGCCAGTCAGGAAACCACATCATGAGATGTTCAGGGATTTTACTATCCTACTTTCCATTATGGCTGTGTATTGGCAAGAATCTGGCGATACAATACGTCAATATATTGCAATATATAGTGCGATACTGTAAGCAAGGTGATATATTGCGATTTTTTTAGGAAAACCATCACAGTATAAAGAACACACCACCATATGCATGACATCTGAGTAAAATTAGTACTTTTTATGCAATCAGAACATTGGGATCTGCTTTTGACGGAGTTTCAATTTGCATGTAAACTATAAATTAAAAAGCGATAATGTTTTTGAGAATCTATACAGTATCACAAAACGTAATATCGCGATACTCAATATTTTCGATAATTTCTTACACCCCTATACCTTCCAATCTAGTCATTACCAACTGAACCGGGTGAGACTGCATTATTTCTATATTTATTAATGGAATTATATCAATCAATAGCTGTATTTACATGGGGATTTTTAAACCCACTAATAATCAGAATAGGCCTTTTTCACAGCAGACGTGTCACACGTCGCAGCACGACATTAAAGATCAACAGTCTAAACTGTAACAGCAGGGTGAACACAGCTGAAATGAATTTAACTAATGATGGGCAAGTTTGATTAAGGTGTGCCAGTGATCGAGCACCAACACCAATATCAACTGTCTTGCCCTTAATTAGTTTGATTAGCAACAGCTGTGTGCTCCATGCTATGACACCTCTGTGAAAAGGTCAGTTCATCCTTTTATTTGCTTTACATAACTAGTTCATCCATTTTCATTGAGATGTCACACAGATGTCTCATCAGTGTCCCAATGTTCATTAGCCAAATTCCAAATCAGAGTACAGCCATTAACTGCTCACTACACCGACCAAGGACCAGTTTGAGACACACCCTGTGCAGTATCTAATTGGACCAGCTGTGCAAACACCTGCAGGACAGGGTTATTTTGGGACTTAGCAGGAGACCGCTGTAGTAGCTGACCGCTTCCAGCCCCAGGGAGGTGAAAAACAGACTGTCCATACATCCCTTTGGAAACAAACTATTGCATTTTTGTCCTGTTGGATAAAAGGTGGAGATGGGAAAGATTCCCAATCGTAACTTCGTTTATGATCATGTGTAAATTACACATTGAATGAGAGAAAGAGTTGGATTACAGTTAAAAGTGATTTGAATTTACCAAACTGGCAATAATTAATGTCTAGTGTCTGATCTCTTATTTTTTTTTAGTGCAGATCATTCAGAAAAAACATATGATCACCATTTGTTAGTATTACTTGGATAAACAGTATTTTACAGCTCAGAAACTGGTAAAAAAACAGCAACTTCCATCAGATGCGAACACGGCATTATCTATGGAAAGTCACGGAAATATAGCTTTCCCTCCACCTCTCCTGACCCATACTTCAGCTCTCCTCTGACACCTCTGCCTGATTCAATACCAAACACTCAGGTGTGCTGACCAAACATATGCTTCTCTGTTCCCTTTACGTCTTACCATTTTTCTTCCTTCCCCTCCCCATCTCTGTCACTCTTACTTTTATCATCCAATGACGTCTGCGTCACCCTCTCGTGACCTGTGCATAAGTGCAATGTACTTGTGAGTGGCACTCTGGGCTATTGCATAATGACAGATAGTGTTACTGTCCGCGCTGGTGTAATTCTACACGCACTAATGATTCTCGACGTAATGCGACAGCACCGGCGAGACGGCTGAAGTTGATTTCTCATCAGCTCACAATCGCTCCTCTGGCATCAAGCATGCTATTTTAGCAAACATGATGAAGCTCTTAAGAACAACTCAAAATCACGTCAAACCCTGGATTCAGAACACTTCGTCTGTATTGTTGAATGCAGAACAGCACTGACATAATGCCGTATTGACATCCAGTAATACAGGGGTTGTGAACTTTATGAACCCTGGTGTGAAACAAGATTGCTTACAACAAAAGGTTTGTCAAATTGACAAGCTGAGAGAAATCAATAGTGCATTATTGGGACAGCAGTGGCCTAATGGATACTGCGCTTGAGCATTAACGTATAATGCAATATATATTCACATTTTTGCATGAACCCCCACAAGGATCGCCAAAAGAGACAGTCCTGGCAGTGGGGAAGAAGGGAAGGAGGAATTTACGCCTTAAAAAATCTATACAAATTCAACTGTGCGGCCGAGGTGAAATATTGATTCACAGAGACTATAATGTTATTTGAATAGATTAATAATTACAGTTTAATTGAATCGTTATCTATCCCACATCAATCAGACTTCTTGATATTTTAACAGTTATGACCAGAAGGTATCCTACTTGGACAATGTCTCTTAAAAAACAAAAAAATGTATAGCTTTAATGACTTGTTGGCATGGTGTTTTGGGTTAAAATAACTACGAACATAACTACACATTGTTGGTTTCACACGGGAGGCGAATTCCGGTCTCCTGGGTGAAAGTCTTGTTAAAGGTCGCGGTCATGTTCTTTTTTACTTTCTCTTTTATAACTTCTTTCTGTGATCTACCATGTGAATAGATGATAAAACCTACTAGTGGGTGTAGTAGGCCCCTATTGACCCACATTTATGGGGCTTATAACGACTGATAACACCTATTTAATAGCCTGACTCCCTTGTTAGGAAATATGATGCGATGTTGGGGAAAAAAAAGTTTTTTAGGACCATTTGCCATTATGTCCTACATTGGCCACTTTTAGGAAAGATTAAGTATAAATTTAGTTTAAAAAAGTTGCTCTTTAAGTGCCTCAAACCAACATCCAACCAACTGTGTTTACTGAGGGTTTGATCACCTGCAATTCATTGTGGTTTGCCCTGATCTGGACCACAGTGGAACTTCATTTTATAGTCACCCTGCCTAGATAATGTAAACCAGCGTTTTATAAATACCGTCACATAAAGTCACAAGCAGCAAATTTATGGGACAGCAATTTGGCAACCTGTTGTCCTGCCAGGTTAGACATGATGGCATCATCTAACTTAAACACGATGGTCCGTCTTGTCTGCACTTTGTCGTTTATATTATTTTGGTGTTCATACCCCGTAGGAACGCTACCCAAGGAATAGCTGAGCATCAGTTCAGAGTGCAGTTTACTCTAATCTTTATTGCGCTATGGAACTGCTGGCTGCTGCTCATGTTTCAACACCAGTCTTGCGATGCCCATAAAACCCTGCGTTTATGATCGGTTTTGGTTTTACTCTTGATGAATGCAGGACCGGGAGTTACATTTTTGCCTTTTTGCCATGAAACACCACTGTTAAATGACACTGTTCCCACTGAAATAAAGAACTAACTGCTCCAGAGTTCAAATAAACTGCGACAAAGCTTACTGATGTGAGCACACTGTTGTCAGTTTAACTATTGCCGATTTAGCTCTTGGAAACAACACGCTGGAAACAATTCTCTTTGGATCTATTCAATCTCATTTTGCGCTTCCACTGTTGTTCAAATGAGCGATGTGTGCTGATCTGAGAGCAGCCCTCTGTGCATTTCATGCTTGTGTAACTTTGTCTAAATGTGTCTCCGATGCCACATTTATGTCACTATGCAGTTGACCGTTAAGGGGAAAAATGCCACTGCGCACTTGTTAAGGCAAATTCACTCACACATTCACACACACACACACACACACAGCCACAATCGCAAGGACTTTGTGGCGCTACCAAGGCAACCAAAACACAAGAGCTAATTATAGTTATAGCTGTAGACTCCGGGACATAAACTCATACTCAGCCACACTCGCATGGACAAACACACAGAGCAGCAGGGTAATTTATCTTCAGCGAACTGTCAATGAATCTGCGTCCTTATGGGTTTTGTCTCAACGGACATCATACGTTGGTAAAAATGAACAGACCGGCTCAACCTGATGCTATGTAGAGGTGTGTGTATTTGTGTGTGATGGGGGAGATTTTAATTATTGTATGTATGAAGGAGTGAAAGTACGCCTCGCCTTATGTCTTTGTTTTTGTTGGTAACGATCCTGATTTACTCACATCTGTTTCCATCATGACACGGCTACAACTGGGGAAAAGTGCTGATAATTAGATAATATTTGAAAATAATTACTCAACCAGAACTCCAGCTCCTCCCAGAGCATCAAGCTTCTGTGGTGCAAACAGCTCACGGACATCTGAATGTTATGTATATGAAAATAATAGATGAAATTGTGAGGGGAATTAAGTGAGGCTTAACTTCAAGGTAGCAACTAGCTGTGGTGACGTCAGCTATCAAAATTACGTCATTTTACAGGTCTAGCAAGTAACCCATCTGAAATTTCCTTGGAATTACTGCCAAATTACCCCAATATTGACCTCAAAATGTATCAAAAATTACTTTATTATAAAAATTATTTAATAATTATATGCTAAAATAGCATATAATGGTTAAAATAGGGCCCTTAGCATTGAGAAGCGGCTGTGCGCTGCTCTTCATCGGAAATGGAAAACCAAAACTAATAGAAAACACTTCTGATCAGGCACAAATCTCACCATTATGTGACTTATTGTCTACACAAATGTAACCTGGTAGCTGATGAAATGATTCAGGGAGTTTTTTTTAAGAAATTTCAAAGAAGTTATTTGCTAATTATTATCTATTTACCAGCAGACATGGAAATAAAGCATATCAATTAACTTTCTTTTCTTTTCCTGGAAATGTATTTAAGAAATTACCAGCTATTGGGAAATAGCGGAATATAATTATTTAATCATGTTTATAATAGTCATTTTCGATACATTTTGAGGTAAACATTGGGGTAATTTGGCAGAAATTCCAAAGAAATTTCAAATAGGTTACTTGCTAATTATCACCTAATTACCATAAAATTGCCAGACCTGTAAAGTGTTACCAATTATATCTACGAGCACAAGTTGTGTGGTGATTATATGACAAGAGATGTCTGTCTTTCTTAACAATACAAACTAATATGTACACTAACTACAATTCAAGAAACTCCGGAAAAAATGCAGCACCCTTACAGTATGTGTTAACCAATCAAATACATGCACATTCCGAGTTGACTTTACATGCCACATTTCTACCAGTGTAAATAGATTGGGCTGGTTTACGCCCCAATTGGGCTACTTTTGATAAAGTTGGGCTGGAAAAAAACAGCCTTTGGCTGGTAGATGAAATTTGTTCTGGTTCTGTCAACATTTGTCGGGGTTTTGAAAATATTCTGAAAAAACTATATATGAGAATATAATAATATGATATTTGTTGTGTCCACTCATTATTGACTCATTTAATTCAAGAAATATTTGATTGACACTAGTTGTATTCAATCATCGTACGGGATAGGTGAGGACCTACTTACCTTGATATGGCAATTTGTGTATTTGGCTGTATGACTGCACTCTTTGTGGGTTGGCGATTAGCATATTTATCTAACATTTTATCCAATGCAGATATGAAGCTTTGTATGCTTACGATGTGTTTTCTATTGCTCTTGTAATGGTTTTACGGTTTTACACGGGCGTCTGGCAAGATTATGATTTGGGCTGGTGTTTATTGAGTTGGGTGTTGGGTGGGTTTTAAGTTGTGATTAAGCTGGAAACTCACAATCTGATCTGGCAACACTGATTTCTACCGTTTATCTCACAATCCTCTCCACAAAAGATTCAATATTTGCCACTGTGATAACCTCCTCATGATATTATAAATTGCAGTACAGCTTTTTGTTGTCGGATAAATCTTCAAACCCGTGGATGTACTCGGACTGGACTTCCTGGATTGTATTTCATGTCTCATCATCGCTATCTTGCCTAACACGCCCCCACCGTTGCATTTTGTAACGCAGAGTTGTTTTCGGTCTGAACGCCTGCTTGGAGAACATTTTGGACCAATTAGAAAACTTAGATGTGGGTTGCCAAACTAAAAAAAGTCTTTGTCAGTAAACCCCTGGAAGAATGTACTTTGTACATTGTATTGTTAAAGTTGCTCGATACAAAATTCAGATGTAGTAGAAAACATTCTCCAACACTCTGCTATTGAGAAATATTCATTAGATTTGTCGAGTTGCACCTGCCCTGCGGGGACGATGCCATCCTGCTTCAGTACATAACCAAATGATTTCACAATTTAAATAAACAAGTGTCTCTTACTGTTGCAGATTTCAGTGTGTAAGGGAGCCGACGAAATACGCTGGAGGATGCATAACGCGCATTACACCGCCCAACTGACAGAACAAACAGTACTCTCAGTAAAATATTTCAGTAATCAGGCGTCTGCTGCTGAATTCACACAAGTACTCCCTCGGGTGCCGCGCCAACAATCATACCGCTCAGTGGTTTGTGGTCTGAAGCTCACCACAGAGAAGAAGGGACGGAAAAGAAGCTGAAAGCAACGATTAAATATATATTTAGCTATTCTGTTGCAAAAAAAAAAAACACAATCCTGCATGTTTTATCAGCTGCATTCTGCCTCAGTAGAGTTATTTGGCCTTATAAAAAGATGACCATTTGCTCACATGTATCTATAAATAAACTCGCTATATTTGCTTTCATTATCTCTCGAAAATCTAAATCCATGGATTGACCTTTTCTAGGTACATCCTTTAACTTCTTAATCCATTTCCATCCCTTTATCTTGAGAGAATTCTTCCTTTGTCACTGTTTAAAGCCGGGGCAACAACAACCACTGTAAAATAAGCCGATATGCAACCTTTTTTGCCTTGAAGCAAGATGTTTGTACTCCTTTGCCACGGTTGGTCAGGCATGCACCCGAGCACTTGTCACTCATATTGATAAGTTGTCTACCTTGAAACAGTATCTAGCCTGAAGCTGAGGTAACTGGCATCTATAAATCCACCACAGGCAATGAAGAAGCAGAAAGGGAACGCTGCCAAAGATTCTCATCTCCACCATCAGTAAAAACACCATGTACACCTACAACACACTGACGGACAGAGATCAACAGTCTTTGTTGTGCTGCCAACATATCACAAAGGTTAAGACTTTACGTGGATATATAACTTTACTGGTTAAAACTACCTTCTTTGTGGAGTTTGCATGTTCTCCCCGTGTTAGCGTGGGCTTTCTCCGGGTTCTCCGGCTTCCTCCCACAGTCCAAAGACATGCAGGTTAATTGTTGACTCTAAATTGCCCGTAGGTGTGAATGTGAGCGTGAATGGTTGTCTGTCTCTATGTGTCAGCCCTGTGATAGTCTGCCGACCTGTCCAGGGTGTACCCCGCCTTCGCACAATGTCTTTTTGGGCCCAATGGCATCACGTGACGTACACGGAAGTTGCCCGGCGCCCCCCCACAACCCTGAATAGGATAAGGGGTTACGGATAATGAATGAATGTTTAAAAATACTGTAAGCATGAGCAATCCTGTATACACACACAAGCACAAGCAAAGTGCACAAAAGCCTCTTCGTCTCACACACACACGTACGTACGTCAGTGCTGCTTATAGCAATGAGCCGCTGCATCATGTGCCCTGCAGATGCTTTCCACTAAATAGAAAATAAGGTGACGGCCTCTCTCACATGTACACACACAGACACACACCATTAACCTCTGGCTGCGGTAAGAAAAGAAAAAAATCTGGAAGTAAAAAAAAAAGGAACGACGTTCTTCACATGGCACAGTTGGTTAGTTGGAGGCTCGTTGGAACGTAGGTGTCAGCATTTCCTACAAGGAAGTAAGTGTGTGTGTGTGTGTGTGGGTGGGGGGGGGGGGCA